>JAPYYV010025357.1:0-20219 GCA_030522625.1 Copidosoma aretas
AAAAACAAAAAACAAAAAAAAAAAAAAAAAAAAAAAAAAAAAAAAAAAAAAAAAAAAAAAAAAAAAAAAAAAAAAAAAAAAAAAAAAAAGTGCACGACTAGTATATATATATATGTTGACAAGGGAGCTACCTTAAACATTTCTTTAATTTCGGCAGTCTCACGTTAGATCTCATTTTTTGTCTTAACGTATCACCAACAAAGTAGAGTTCATATGTATTTTTAATTTGCCGCATCTTTCAACGCGTAATTTTGAAACATTTTTGTTGCTTATATCATTATTGTAAAGCGTAACTTTCTTTTTTTTTTAGTCTCAAAAATTTTGTTACTTTTACTGTTACTCTATTTATATTTTTTAACTAATACTTACACGTCCGAATGTAATATTTTTGTTTTTGATATTTCAACTTCCTTCAATTTGTTTTTTAGGCACAGCTGCTTCACAGAAATGCCTCATATTTTCACTAGAGTGGAAAGTGTAACCATATATAAAATGACTATTTGGTACATGAAACAAATTTTGATCCTAATATCAAAAATCCGAAGTGTGATCCGAAGTGGTCCTATGTTGTATGTAATCAACCCTGTGTGTGCATAATCAAGTTTATAGCACTCTAACCTAAAAACCGCACATTCGGCGCTACTTTTAGGTACTTGTGCTATAAAATATTGTTCGACACTGTTGCGCATCTCACTCGGGCCACCCTGGGGTGATGCCGGACCAGTGTCGAAAAGTACCATTCCAGACCAACTCAAGTAATTTTCATCTGATTTACCTCAGATTTGGTAGATATCTTTGTCTTTGCCATAGAACGTGATGGTTCAAAATCGGAGAAGTTTCGTCAAAGGGGAGAAAAAAAATTTCCAGCATTTTTACTAGAGAGCTTCGAGGAAAAAAAATCTTTCTTTTCGTTGTAACTTTGCAAATTAACATTTTAAGCTTGGGTGTTTTGAAAAAAAGTTGTGCATCTGAATGAAATACAACTTTTGTCTGTAGTACACTTTTCTTCAGGAAGTCAATTAAATCCCCTAGGTCGCAAAAATAACTTGAAATAACTTCAAAAACCGAAGAAATAATAAGAAGCAATCGACATTTTACAACGAAGTGTTGAATAAAAAAGTTGTAGATCGTAAAAAAACACAACTTTTTTGTGTCATACGTTTTACTCTACAATCTCATCCTGACGATTTAAACAACGAATATCGTTTTAAATAGTCCAAAAAATCATTTTGTGATACCTAATTTTTTTGTTTGACAGTTTAGGTCAAAATGTTAAGTACAAAAGTTACAACTAAAAAAAAACAATTTTTTTTTGTATTTCAAGTTTTTCTCCAAAGTATTGTTATAATGCTTTAAATGACTAAAATCGATTTAAACTGGCTAAAAAATCGTTAGCACTTGTGCCTTACATGCAAAAGCTTAGCATAAATGTTTTGCTTGTTTAAATAATATTTAGAGTATAGTTCCTTATGTTTGGATTTACCAGACGAAAATGTCTTTGTCTTCAAGGCTATTAATTAAGTATACACACTTAGTTAATATAAATTAATGATTAGACACAAAAGGAAGCATATGAGTACTAGTGATATACTTAGAATATCACTTGGCGAATGTGGTATGAAAGAGAGGTTGTGCGAGGGGGCTAGCTGTAGGGCGTTATGTCTCAGATATTTGTTGTCGCAATAGGTCTATGGTGGGTGTAGGGGTGGAGGTGTCGCGTCGGTGGGTAGAAAATATTAATATCATGGGAAAGACAGGATTTTATTATTTTGTGGGGAGTGGGTCGTGAGAGGACAAAAAAAATTTGTGGAGGGGCGTGGCGGGACCTTACTTATCAAATAAGACAGTAAAACATACATGTTTAACCATTTTATGTAGAAAATTGCAGATGTACGACAAAGAAATGGGGAAGGGGGGGGGGGGGCTTTTTACTTCTACCCTAGACGAATTAACTACATAATACAAAAAATATATTTATGGTTATAAAGTACCTCAATCAGTTTCAAGCGATCTTTTCGAAAAAACTTGCCGCGAAATAGAGCCCTGCGCAATAGAAAAAGCTAATTAGATATTGTTCACCCTCTTTATATCGTGCGTAATGGAGCTCCGAAATAGACTCTGCGGAATAGAGAGAGCCAATCAAAGCTTTAGTATACTTGTCTGTTTGGCTCTCATTGGCTCTTTCCAATGGAAGAAATCTATTGCAGAGCTCTATTACGCGTCATGTGACTGCAGCCAAATACTTACGTTAATATGTGGTCGTAGGATTTTAAAAAACGACGGTCGAAATTTTAAACAGTAATTTTTTAACTTTTACGAAATTTTGGCTTTAAAACCTGCTCAGAATGTTCGGCGAAGTTTGAAAACTGTTTCAATTAAAAAATAAAGCGTATCTATTCGTCAACAAAATCTTTTAAGACGAACTGATGGTCAACTTTTTTTGAAAAGTAACTTTGATGGTTATGCAATGAATTGCTTAGCGGATGGCAGTATATCGCTTTGAACTGAGTAGGGTATAAACCTTCTTATGCCCCGGGTAGCACGGCAACAGACAGGTAAATGGATGGATGTACACTTATTATATAGCTATGAGTCTGAAAAAAACGTAATTGGCTTCGTAACGTGACTGCGGGTGATGAGGATTGGCGATAGGCTGCAGCGTGGCAAAGCCTGATGAGGCCAATAGTAGGCCTTTTGCCACCCCTACGCTCACCACAGCCTATTTATCGTCCTCCTCCAGGATCCCTTATTTTACGAACACTCGTGAGAGCCTTGGCTCAACTACAACTCTAGCCCCGTCGCCAGAGGCGGCAGGGCTGTCGGGGACCAATCCGCGGCCGACCCTGGTTGGATGATAAGTACACGTCCCCAGTAACCAAGACCAGTGCGTGGCTTTTCGCGATCGGGCCACTTGCGTGTATTCAAAAGTGTAAAACAGGCATGCTCGAGCTCGTCTCATCGATGTATATAACAGACGTGGGTACGCTCGACGGCCGTGACCTCCCCGCAATTATTTCTACTACCCCATTCAAGCGGTTTGCCACACGAATCGCACGTCAACACCAGTGGAAATACAATCGTCATATTTTGGGTTTGAGCTCGGATAACGGTGGGTCCTTCTAATGTTAACTGGGTTAGGGCAGTGATTGTGCATTTTTCTTATTTTTCATTCTAACGGTAACATGAATGGAAATTAATTTTATTATAATAGGGTAATTAAAATTCCACAGTAGTAACTCGCACTGAATTTCCGCCAATGAACCATGATAATTGATTTTACATGCAGAAAAGAGTTTTTAACATTATTTCGCCGTCTTAACTTCAATCAGGAAAAGTTTCAAATAAGTCGCATAACTAATGTTTACACGATGTCATGTACAAAATTAGAATTATTTTGAATCGTTTTCAAAATAATTGTTTCTTGTTCCAGTTTTGTAATAAACTTTGCAACAGTTATCTGATAGCCTCAGTCATGTCTGGAAAATGTATGCGTCCTAACATGTTTCAAATTACTTAACCAATAGAAAATTTTCGTGTAATTTTACTGAGTACAATAACTGGATAGGTTTTCCACCATTTTATTTATCATATACAGCAGTGTCTCGGAGAAGAGGGATTTTTCGCTTAAGAGGAATTCGATTTCTGTATTGTTATGATTCAATAAATATACCATTTTTTCTAGAAAGCCGTCGATGAATCCATGGTCCATATTTTTGATTTGAGAATTATAATAATATGCTTCCTCACAAAATAACTATAAGAATATGTTCGTCTCTGCGCTCAATTAATTTATTTAAAAAATCACACTATACCATTTTTTTCTAATGTATTCAATGTTATTGGTTGTGCAAGTCTTAATTCTTTAAGAGTTGAATATTTTCAGTTCAAAATCGGTTGAATTATTAGACATGACTTATTAAGAACGTAATAAACTTGAAAGATGATCAGGCAAAGGCTTTAAATTTCTAAGGCTACTTCTAAGTTTTACGAATAGCTAAATAGCCTAAGCAGTAGAGCAAATAGGGTGGTTGTGACACAGCAGAACTAAGATTTTCATTGCAGGTAGTCCCAAATAATATACCAAACAATGTACCCAAAAATGCCTTAAAAAATAGAATAAATGGCTTTGCAAATGAAACTTAAAACACTTTTATCAGCAAGAATAATAATTCGGTAAAATTTTCTAATTAAAAAATTTAAATGAAAGGTGTGGGCACTGACATACAATTTTACATTAGAAAATTTAGCCTTGATTAAACATTATAACAAGCATGCCATACTATTTACAATACAATGTACATTACATTATATTATATGCTATCTATCTGATAAATATTATGGTACACATAGACAAAACTTATCGTATCATATGCAGATAGTAACTTACTACACTACACTGCATGACAAAACGTACTACACATGTACACATGACACAATTAGCACTCATGAATATATGTTACTACTCTTTGTAAGATTTTATAAAACAGAAGAGTATTAACGAATAACATGTCAGCACCCACACTTTTCATTTCAATTTTTTAATGAGAAAATTTTTTACCGAATTATTGTTCTTACTAATAAAGTGTTTTGAGTTTTATTTGCAAAGCTTCTATTTAGTGCATTTATTTGGTATATTGATCAGAAAAGTATTTAAAAATTTTTTTTTTATTCTTTATTTCACACCGCTTTATTATGTTCTAGGCACGCACAATTTGTTATTATTGATTTGTACAGTACTATCTGTTGAAAAAATTTCGGCCTCGATAATTATTGTCGGCGATTTTTGCGTTCGGCTACGTGTGACTTTACGTCCGACCATCAAAGTGTTCTGACTTCATCCTGCCTGCACACAGTAATATTATACAAGATAGCTACAGTAGAAACTGAAGATTTTTTTTACATTTGTAAGAGTGTGGTGTTAACTGATTAATGAGACTCTCCAGCATACATATCATTTCGAGGTCGTCATTTAAAACTCAATAATAAAGGGGATTGTTATATCGAAAAGGGGGTGCTTTATAAGTGAGAACAAAATTATTTTATAAAATTTCCTATTTCACGTGTATATTGGTGTTTTCATTGGGGTATGCATATTAAATATCCTTATTTTAGAATAATCTCCAATGCATTTAGTATATCTGTATAATGATAAAATTCTTCTAAACTTAATGCAATTAGTTGAAATTATTTGATCTTCTCTGGTAGTTTTGTGATTTCAAGGTTTTTTAGGTCATTTGAGTGTCAACTGACGATAATAAACAAGGATTATTTGGAAAATTAATAAATTACTGTTGTATGTCATAGGTTGAGAACTGCTAGGGGTGCTGGAATAGCTTAAATGACAGCTCCATAATTATTTAAAGTTTAGTGCTATATATTTGCTGGAGAGCCTCCTTAACGGTATTACTAAGAGACTGAACTTAAAATTGATACATTTCATTGATTAATGCAAGAAATAAAAGTTTTTGTATCCTATTACATCATGTTAGGTAAAAAAAAAAAAACAATTACACTATTATGTTATGATGTACAGATGTACTGCTGCAGTTCCTAAAAAAAACGTATTCGCTCCATGCAAGTCTCTACAGGGGGTAAAAAAATTGACGTCTGCGTTCACGCTGGCGAAGAAGCCCGAAATTGTCGGAAAAATGCAGATAGACAAAACGTTGTTAAGTTGGAAATATGGGATGCAGTTCATGTAGTGTAATTGATTGCAAAAGTAATGGTCCAAATAAATCAACGTCGAATAAATATGACTTGTTTGAATATAGACAAAACTGCACAACTTAGTTTCAGTTGAGTCATATATATGGAGGTTGGTATACTGATGTTTTCAATTTCAAGTTTTCAATTTTAAATAGTAACGGAGTCTTTTCTAGTAAAATGATAAATACATTTTTGCGAATGACAGATTTGGATATAAATGCCAGCCACACAACTGCGCTAGTAGTTAGTTGTCATGACAAAAACGTTTGACGAAAATCACAGAAGCTAAAGATGAATGAAAATGAGAAGTATGAAACGAGTGCTAGGTAACGGGAACCGGAGAGTTTAGAGCGCGGGAGAAAGGTTAGAAGTACCAGGAAAGAGTGAAAATGGTTTGTATACATCAAAAGAGAGAGAGAGTGAGAGAAAGTGAGAAATAATAAAAGAATATACTAGGATACAATAGCGTTTGTCTAACTAAGGGCCCAAGTACATAAGAGTACATCTACGTGCACAACAGTGTTACAATATCAATCTTGGAGGAAGGACAAGGTAGATAGAAAGAAGGGAGAGTGCGAGAGAGGGGTGGGAGAGAGAGAGAGAGAGAGAAGGAAGAAGAAGGGATCGTAATATCCTGGTCGAACCTACGGGCTCTATCATGTGTGCTTAATCACTTTCCAGTCGACTCGGCAGTTTGCAACCCTATTATCGGCGTTTCACCAGCCGGAAAATTACTCTTTTATTCCAAAACAAGCAGGGCTGTATCGCAACCAGCCCAGATCCCCCCCCCCCCCCCCCCCCCCCCCCCCCCCCCCCCCCCCCCCCCCCCCCCCCCCCCCCCCCCCCCCCCCCCCCCCCCCCCCCCCCCCCCCTCCCGCTGTACCTAACCATAATACCAGTGCTGCCGCTTCGATTCCTTCCGAACTACTCGAAATCCCGCCGTGTGGTGGCTGGCTGTTTCCCTTATTTTTTTTACTCGAGAGTATACGTATACATATAGCTGTACGTACTCGCGAAAACGACGACAACGACGACAATGACTATAGAAAAGCAGGCAGGCGGATCGCGCGTAGTCGAGGAGCGATTGACGAGGAATAAGTAAGACGGCAAAATGCGCAGCAGCAAAAAAGGGCTAATCGAGCGAGCGGGCGCGCCTTGGAAATCGAACAACGGTCTGCCTCCTCCTGCTCGCCTCTCCTTCCGCTCTGCGCGGTCTATTTATGTCAAGACGCAATACGCTTGCTCTCCCTTTTTACCTTTTTTCCCCTTTTTCCTCCGTTCCTCCGCCCCTTATTATCCCGACAAATTTATTCAATTTCATTACCTTAGAAAAAATAGCAGTCTGTGCACTTGTCTACAAATAACATTTTTGATTGCTAACTTTCTATCGGAACAGTCCTTTAAGTGCGGTCGCGTGAGTGCATAACGAAATTTCCTTTAAAATGAATAAAATACATTTAACATTGTTTTTTAGCAATGTGCTTCAAATATATTCGCCGTAACATACACAATCGTGTGTACTCCTTTTGCTTTCCTGTACAGTAAGCTCTGCAGTGGACGATTAATAAAATGCTGTTAGTGTAGTGTGATCGTGTTCTATTTATTTTCAGATTCAAGCAAACTATATTCTCCCAACGATGTCTGTCTCGCTCGCTCTCTTTTTTTTTGTGTGTGACGTGCTGGATGTGCGTATATATGTGTGTGTGTGACAGTTGTCAGATCTGAGCAGGTCAGGATTCGCTAGACCGATTTCAATCGAATAAGGCATTTGTGGTCTTCAATCATTATTTATTCACGCCAAAAAAATTTTGTTTTTACTGTCTTAATCATACATATAAGTACCCTTCATTGTTATTGACAACATATATGAATCAGACATCAGTCAGAGGTAAGACAAAAAATAGGTGCGACGAGAATATAAAGATAGTTTTGTATGGATACTTAAATATTTATTGAGCTGTTCAAAAGTTATTAACGACAAATATTATTTTGTTAGTATTTTTATGTAAATAATTATTATAAAATATTCATCATTAGAAAATTTTTACCAGCTACTCATGATACAAAAAAAATTAATTTTGTCAAGATTTAAAATAATTTTAATGTTTATTTACTTAAAAAATTCATGTCCAAGAAAAATTTTTTTTTTACTTCTAATGTTCGATTTCTACACGAATTCAAGACTGAGACAATTAAAGTGGCTTCGTTTTTTAACTTAAGTGCTAACGTGGTATGAAAATTAGCAATAATGTAATTTAAGTATTCTAGATTCAATAGCAAAAAAAAATATTGTTAACGACATCATTTTCGAAAAAAACGTGTTTGGAAATGCTTATTTTAACACGTTGGAACTTGACATTGGAATGATTCATACTTAAAAGTGACGTGCTGTGTTTCAGTGAACCAAAACTTACTTGCAGCTCTATTTCTGCTTATTTTATTAGGATCATCAAATAATATACTGACGACTTGGATATTGTAAAAATTGAGGAATCAAAGGTCTAAAAATCGTTTGAAGGGAGCCTGGCGTCAAATATTTGAAATAAGTTATTTTGAACGAAGTTCTTTATGGTACGCCTCGGAGGCAAGTCGTCCAAACAATACTCACGGTGCACCGCCCAGATAAACGAGCATCTCGCAACTCTTTATAACTGGTGTAGTCTATGCAGACTAGCCATAAACGAATCTAAGACTACAGTCATTCTCTTCTGGAAACACCTCAATAAGAAGCTAAAAAAGATAAGGGTCAATGGAGTAAATATTGACTGGAGCTAATATGCAAAGTAACTTGGCGTCACGGTAGACCACAAGGCACATCAACTGCACACGCGGCAAGGCATATAGGGCCTTTGTACAGTTGAAACCGTTCTTCAACAATAAAGCATTCTCTCAGAAGACCAAGCTGCACACCTTCAACGCCATCATAAGGAGCATCAGCACCTACGCCATCCCCATCCGTGGCACTAGTGCAACTGCAAAGGAAAACCGTCTCCAGGGCATTCAAAGCGCCTTCATCAAGATCCTTAGGTCGGTACTGGACATTCCGTGGTTCATCAGGAACGCCCAAATCTGCGGAGAATTTAGCATCATCGCTCCTATTAAGGCTTGTCTCCAGAGTTCCACGTGTCTGTCACGGATCACCCACACCCTACCATCGCGGCGCTCGCACATATCGAGCTCGGGCGCTTCGACCTGCTTACACGGAAAAAGGTAAACATAGGAAAAAGTGACACCTAACCTTCTATCAGCATTTTTCACACCACGTATCGCAATATAGATATGCGTAGCAGCCGTTTTATACGGCGATTTTTCCTGTGCTAACAGAGAATATTCCCGCATTTACCTTTTTCCGTGTAGGCACCCCTGTTCCCTAGTGGCGATCCACGGTAACCCAGATTACTCATCTGATGTTCCCTCGCCCACAGCTCAACGTTTCACGGCCGCAGCAGTCAACCACTGTACTGCCGAATTTCTTTCTGTTCAGCAACAACCGGCATATATTATATGAGTGCACTAGATAAAAAAATTTAACGTCATAGCCCACAAGTTTTTGAACTGCAAGACTTCAAGTTATTATGGTACTGGTATACAGTTAAATAAATGCAGTGTAAAACCACAAGATTTCCATTCATGTTCCTCTATAAAGAATTGAAGTAATGCAATACAAGTCTGCGAGTGCTATTCGCTGTGCGCATGAGAACAACTAGCGCTCCAGTGGCGTCTATTTGCAACGTGAGCGTGGCATTCCTTGATACACACAATGATGAAAAAAAAAAAAAATTATTTATTACGATCTATTGAAGTGATGTAGTGCCACATTATTATTGTTGCAAGATAATATAAATGTTCCGCTTTGTTATGAACAATATGTACAGTGAATCTCGTGTGCGTATAACCCGTATGCTCGAAACAAAGTTAAGCAAAGTAACCTTTTGATGTTGTTGTGACGGTCAGATACACACGAACTTTTACGTCATGCTTACTTGTGCTGCTGTATCGGGCTATCCACTTCGTTTTGATCGCATGTACCATACATGCATGAGTAATATATTAGTAAAATAGTATATTATATTATATTACACATAATATATTAGTAAAAAAGTAATAATATACCGGTATTGATCTATTTTAAAGATTCAACAGTATCTCACACAAAACAAAAGTTCAATTATTCATTAAATGACCCTTTCTTTCTAACATATGGCGTAAATTAAATTGTTTTATTGAAAGGTATTTCACTGAGAGAAAAAGTTATAAAAATTACTGTGCTGGAATGGTAATCTGGTTACACAAATTTTTAATAGAATATATGGACAAATTAACAAAGATCAATTAAAAATTTCAAAAGTTACTTTTGAAACAAAAAAAAATTAATTTGCTGATAGCCCTGGAAAAAAGGGTTTAGGAAAAATAATCTTATATAAAACTTTAAATTCTTGTTCTCTCAACCAATACAAAAGAATTTTGACGATGGTATGGACTGGTACAGCATAAATAAACTTTCAAATAAAATGAGCATTTATAGAACTATTGATTTATGGCTGGATTTAAATTATATCAACACCTCATTTTTTTATACAAATCTGAAGCAAACATGGCAAAATAACTAATTTATTATAAAAAATTTTTTATTTAGATACAATTTCATTGGATTTTTTTCTATATTAAATTAAAAAGAGAAATATTGTTTGAATTAAGAAAAAATAATTTAAATGATGGCTCTTATGTTATGCGATTGTAATGTTCATGCGGTGTGTACACCAAAAATTTATAAGTGTATCATCATTTTTCAATAGTATATAGTGATTTTGAAGAGGCTGTCCACAACACCCCCATTCTACCCCCCTCCCACTTAAATATTAGTTCAAGTTGGTTTGGGTTAGGGTTATTGGACCCCGCTTATCTCCCCTCAAATTGAGATAAAATTGGTTTAATTTCTCCATGTGTCTAGAATAATCAAAAATCAAACCATCTCCCCTCTAACACTACTACAAACAAACGTCTTCTTCCGAGGGCGACCTAATTCGATCGAGAAAAGCGTCATTTAGATTCTGTACATAATTAAAATAGAACTTTCCTACCGCGCACACACACACACACACACACACGTGCGTGCACACAAACATACACACACACACCCATATATATTATATATATATATTAGGCTATCTGTTATTTACCAAATTGAATTTTTCGAACATCTACCCATTGAAATACCTCCACTGTATCCCAAAATAGTAATAAATAACCTAAAAGTCAACAATTTTTCAAGTTTACACGTGCCACAAGATACAAAATAATTTTTCCATTTAAATAGCATGGGATATAAATTTTTTAACTTCGTTGAATTTTTTCACCACTTTAAATATTTTCTCTGGATTTGTCAACCACCAAATTTTGTTTCTTATTGCTCAAACTTGATACACAATTTTTTCCAGCTCAAAAGGACTGTGTTACAAAAATTCGATTGAAGCTTTCGAAGAACAAAAAATCCCAAAAATCAAATTTTTTATGTTTATTGTTTCGAGCTAAAAAAAATTGTGAAAGTAGTTGAAGTAATTGAAGTGGTTAAAAAAATCAAACAAAGCTTAAAAATTCAAATCCCACGCTATTTAAGGTGGTTCGACCCTAAATATAGGCCTTATTTCAAAATGACTGAAAAAGTAAATTGTTGATATTAAATAACAAAAAGTCGATTCTATACAAAAAAAAGGGGTATTTTAGGTGTTCAAACTAATTTCTTTTTTTTTTAATTTCGAATATTCTATGTTCAGACTTTGTTAACTATAGAGATAAACTCAATTATAATTACAAAAATTTGGTTTTTATTTGATTTTAATTTTTCAATGCTTGTTTTATTCTTCAAAAGATTTTATACAGAGTTGACGAAGAAATTTTCAAAAATATCCAGTGTGTAAAAAGTTAGGCCATTGTGCATACGAATACATCAAGAAAATGTGTGAAAATTCAAGGAGGAAGAAGCATTCAAGCACAAAAATACAGAAAGGTCTGTCAATATACTAAAATAATATCGACTTGGCCCATTTTGACAAGATCAAGGTAAAAAAATTCGCATTTAGCACAATAGCATATTTAGATTTTATTAATTAAAAGTGTATGATTAGATTACCTCAAACAATTAATAAGTACGCCACATATTGCAGAGGAAGTAAGATAGACTAAAAATAACAATTCTTACGGGGATTCTCAGATGATAGCAATATTAAATTGCACAAACTAAGATATTTGCCACTAAGAAAACGTGCCGTCGGTTTTAGATGAATATGCACACGTTGTTACAAAAAATATTTTCTAACATATAATAGCTTCATATTTTGTTAATAATTTTAATAATTTATCTGATTTTCGAGAGCTTATCATTTAAATTTTTTTTTCTCAGTACTTGCAATGTTCCATAAGTAAGATCGTAAAAAATACTAAAAATACGAGAAAAAGGTCATCAACGCAGTCTTGTTGTCTCCACTGAACTATACAGACATAGCAAAATCCTCTACCCCCATTTATCTCCATCCACCTTTGATCCCCAAAAAATAATAACAGCGCTCGCGTCCATAAAATCCACACGATTCAAGCGTAGGGCAGAACATATACGTATAAGAAGCCCCAAAGCTCGTCTGAGCTGTTACCATCAACGAGAGAATTGATTCGGGCCCGCGCACGCGAGCAAAGACCTAGGCGTGGAGAGACGAGCTGCAGCCGCCCTACACACAACATGATACTCCGTCTCTCCTCCTCCTCTCCCAACTCCCTGCAGCTCACTGCTAACAGGGCATTTTACCATCTCCTCCTACTCCTCCTACGCGTAGGTCTTTTTCATAAGGGCTTGTTAATCAGCAGAGCAGAGTCGTGCAGGCAATGCTGGTCCGTCTATCATTATGCTCTCTCCCCTTTGACTGGAATCCTGCTGTCCTGTTCCACGGCCAATACTCGCACAGCCCACAGCTCTGATTCTGATACCTAATCGCTTCCAGCTCGCACTCCGACGAAGTGCCCAGCGAGCGTGCAAGCAGCACGCTCCCCTGCTCAGTTCTTTCCTCTTTCTTCTTTCTTTCTCTCTTGTTCTTCCTTTGTCCCGAGAAAAATTCGTGCTGGATGATACCCACCCGCACTCCCCTTTTCGCCCGTTTCTGCATCCACGTGAGACGTCTTCTTTCGGGCGTGCGTGCACGGTTCTCACGCTGCCGTGCACTTTTCGTTAGGCTGCGTGCCCGCCCGCGACCTACTCATTCTCTTAAGCCACCGCTACTGCAACCTTGGAAGTAAGAAAGTGCTCAGGGGTGAAATGGCTCCTAAGAGAGAAAGAGGGAGAGGGAGAGAAAGTATTAATCAGGGAGTTAAGTAAGGAACTGAGGAGCTGTTTTTCCCACGAAGCGCGCAAAACATTCTAATTTGAAAGCTCCCCTAGCTAAGCCCCAACTCTCCCTCATTGTCTACGTATTTGTTTTCTCTCGCTATTTTGAATTGCACGTGCGTCTATTTCTTCTACTTTATAGTAATTTGCCGTTATTTTGAATTGATCAGAGCCCTTAAAATATTATGGTATCATCTGAATGCACAATGTTATCTGCTGCCCAAGCCGTTTGGCGATGGAGCCCGTGTTACGTAAGCTGCCCAAAAATAGTGAAAGGAAGATCCTGAGTGGATGCGATGGGAAAGTCAAGTGGGGTCCGCCATTCGAGAGTTTGGAGCTCACAGCAACGCAAGTGCTGAAATAGAAGCATGGCTCTGTCAACGTCAGTCCACACAGAGCGGCAGTACAGCCAGTGAAAGCCTTCGACAAGTGGTCATTATCATGTCCAACTCCCGGAACGATCGAAGAGAGTGGACAGGCGTCCCCGAGAAAAACACTTAACCATCAGACAAATTTGCGAAAAATTGTGGGTATGGAATTTAACTTGAATGGTGTATGGAGTAGTGCATGATAAATATATAATAGGGATGATTTAAGAAAAATACTTATCGAGTGAAAGGGAATCAATCTGTTTTCTGTTACCTCAATATATTTGTGGGGAGAGTAGAATTTTGTTAAGTTGATCAAATATCGTTCAGTGTGTGTTTGGTACAAAGAACGATGTATTATTTTTGTGAACAAGAAATCATAAGGATAAGTAATAATACTTATTATATATATATATATATGTATTTTTTTTAATTTTATTACCTGTCAGCCTATTTGGCCAAGACAGGGACTTCGTGCGCAAAAAAAACAAATATGTTAAAACAACGCCTTGGACTAAATATAACATAAATTTGTACTCGCTGAACTTAGCTTCAAAATATACATATATAGACATATGGCCCAACTACAAAACCACACTTGAAATCTCGATAACGTATCAACTGATTGAAGATGCTTAACTTAACTTTTTTTTGTTTGCCATATTCCTTTCTATAAAAATACTCTTGTCTAAGTGCGTTTTTTTTTTTCATCACCTTATTTTTGTCTTCACTCATCAATTATACTAGCGTCATACAACATCCCTTGTACACTCCTTTCAGCTTGAAAGCGTTTATAGCACATATCTCAATGCTCAACTATTCTTCGAGAAACTTCTCCAACTCTCGTCAAACATCTTTGCTTCTGAAATTTTTGCCTTTAATAATTATATGATTTCTTCTCGTTTCCCTCTCATCTCTTTCGTTAGCCACTTCCAAGTTCCTCACTTTTGTCCATAACGTCTCCAGCTCTTCTTTCCAGCCTTCCGTTTTTGCCACCCATTCTTCTTTTTCTTTCCGCTGCTTTTCCTTCCACTCTCTTGTCAGCATCTCTATTTTTCTCGTTGCCTTTTTCTTAATCTTTTTTAATTATTTTCTTATCTTCTTTTTATTTTTTTTTATTTCACTTTCCAGTAACGTTTTGGTTACGCCACCTTTCCTTGTTTTAGGCAGCATTATTACCTAACTTTTTAGAGTCAATTCTATTCCAATCTTCATTCCTTACTTTTTACACTACAACAACTTCCTCACAGCTTCGACTTCCTTATTAACACTGGAAACCGTTTTCTTGCCTTTTGCAACTGCGATTGGCCGATTTAGACGGATGCCTTAAAAAGCACGTGTGGTCAGCTCAACGCACCACACCGGACCGCCAAAAATCCTTATTATTAATTAGCTATCGGATTCACAAAATTAATAATGGTAGCTTACGTATTAAAAAAAAATGCTGATTCATTTCCTTATAAAAAAACATCATTTACGATAATGTTCTTCAGATAATTAAAATGCCTGACTGATCGATAATTACATAACCCTGAGATCCATACAGGTGAAATACCTGAAACTTCAAAACAAAGTAGGTGTTTCGCGACAAAAGGAAACTTTTATTTGTAAATAAGTCTTCGGGTTCCAGTTAGTTTAAAAAACGTTTTTATTCGTTTACTATTTTCAAAGGTACAGACGTAGCGTTTTTACAATTTTTTTTTTTTCTTTCAACCATCTAAACTGTTCACCTGTCTTTTTAAATCTAACCCGCAAAAGATCACAACTCTGGTTTTTATACCAAGATCGCCATGGAAACGAAAAATAATCAAAAGAAACGAAAAAGAAGCGCCTATCGGCCCACCGTCTACGTTCGAACTCTTTGTGTTTTCACGCTCCGTAGATCCCTTCTTTTATCGGTAACTTTGTAACCGGAACAGTAATTCCTATTTAATTTCTGTAAATCGGCGAAAACTTAAATGTTAAAATAAATAACTGACAAACGAACATTACAATAAAAATTAGTAAACAGAAACAGTAGGCTTGTACCCAACACTCTTGAACTTCAGACAGATCATATGCTTAAGCTATGGACTCACTTAACAGCCTGGAGTTTGGAGTCATAAAATCTAACTCCTCAATAACTTCATAGCTCTAAGCCACAAAAAAAGCCGAATACATAAGAAAAAGAACTCATACAATAACGCATATTGCACCTTATATAATATTCCATGACTGTACAGCCTTGAACTACGAATGTAACAAAGGCTCAAGCTATCAAACTTAATTACTTAATAACCCACAGATAAGTTAAGCCTAAGCTAATAGTCGCATAGTTCTAGACCCTATACATGGGTCATTCTACCAAAACCGGTCCATTTCATGGCCCATTCGATTACAATGTCGCGTAATGAGATTTCAATCTGAAAACTTTTTTAATTCATCAAAGGTGTTTTTCTGCTGATGGTAAAACAGAAATCAGATCATAAAAGTGTATTGTTTTAGTTTTACACGAAAACAGGGGCTACATTAGCGTTACGGGCTTGTGTCCCACTCCCAAATTTTTACTTTCGACGACGCCTGGAAGCCACATAAGGTTTTTGCATTTTTTCCGCGGCGTATTTCAAAGGTATTGACGTAAGCAACATTTTCATGTACTTTTCAGAGCCGAAAAAGATTGTATACAAGACCTGGATTCTGGTAAATTTGCGGGACCAAAATCTGATAAATTTTTAATTTGCACGGAAAATTCTCTTGCACGTTGATATCGTTGAACTTGGCCGCTCCAATCAGAACGTTTTTTATTATACGGATGTCAAGTATATTATACAAAATTTCCAATGATTTCCAATGCGATTTACCAGTGTAAGAGGCTTGCAAACTCGTGAAGTCAGTCTCCGTAAAATAAAATATCAGAGTCCCTAACGGTGCAAAATGTAGTATATCTTCACGTATGATTGATGGATCGACTCGAATCCTGTAGCATATGATAACAGGTAAAAAGTTCTTCATATAAATGCAAGGGCGAAGTCTAACTTTCATTTAGAGCTCTGTAATCTTGATTTTAAGACGCTCTTATTGAACCTGTGACGGTACTCATTATATAATATGAGGGTTTTACCATGTTAAAACTCTTTCAAGAGCAGACATAGCGGGGCCCGAGAAATTGTAACTTAATTCTATCACAAATAACACCAAAAAATTGTTTTTCGTAGAATGACCCATATATGGTTAGATCTATGATAGCTCTTTAGCTCGAAAACCAAATAGGTTCAATGTTTGAATGGTTACAATCCACTACATTTGAATCCATGTATACAAACTAAAAGCCTTGGTTAACCCGAGTACGTAGTAACATTGTGGTTCTTAATTCCAAACATGCTAATGGTATGAACCATTGAACTACTTGATAAACTCCCTAAATCATAAAATAGCCTGAAGCTTGAGATAATGATATAAAGCCCGAGATCACAAACTACATGAGGCCAGACAAAATTACAATCAGTTACCCGTAGCGTTAAACCGCCATTAGACGAGATATTTGAACTCAAACTCAAGTATTTACGAAGCGTATAGTTTCTAACTCTTTACAGAGTGAACGCCTAAGATACTTATATTTTTAATAATTGTATAGTTCTAGACTATCGATAGGTCCAGGCAAAAAATCTTTTGCTGCAGACAAATCAAGGACTTGGAAAATTTACCGCAATTGCTTGTTTACCTCATAGTCCTAAGTTATTAATAGATCCAAGGCCTAAGCTATTTAATTCAATGT
Organism: Copidosoma aretas; assembly: GCA_030522625.1. NCBI lineage: Eukaryota > Metazoa > Arthropoda > Insecta > Hymenoptera > Encyrtidae > Copidosoma > Copidosoma aretas. The sequence goes on from JAPYYV010025357.1 coordinate 17,201, forward strand.
TTGTCTGTTGCAAAATTAGAGCAACAATGCAGATCAGCTTTAGTATTCGGTCTGTATAGAATGTCTTTAGAGAGTCATGGTTCAAGCCTTGGTAGAAATATGAAGATTTTAGCATATAGTCTACTTTGGTAGATCTCAGGCCATTGACTTGATAGCAGATTAGATCTTTGATGGTTAGCATTTAAGGTGTTTAGCCTGTTCATACATTGGTAATTCATACTATTAAATTATAAAAGATTCGTGTTCAACACAAAAGTTGTTTCATTGTGTATAATAATCAAGTAATTTGCCTGAGTATTTTAGAGTTCAGGATGTATACAGTTTGAGGCTGTAGTCCATCAAAGTATATTAGTTCAATGATTTAGTCCCTTGACTTAACTCTGGTTGAGGACCATGAGATTCCCAACTTAGATCTTCAGGCTGCAATTGGCTTAGAACCATCACATAACTAAGTGATTGCGTTATATATTCTAGGTCTTCATACTTAATGATGTTAATAAAAGAGGGAAGAGAAACGCTTTGTTTATGAGCACAGCACTGCAGGTATTTCATCTGCTTCGAGTTTGCGGCCATAGGATTTAGCTGCGGGAGAAAGATACAGTTTATACGCAATCATATTTATGCATATATATTTGGTCGAGCGAGCCACTAAGAGCTCAGCTCATTTAGTTACATTGATCGTAGCTTTAGGAAAACTCAAAGTAAATGAGGAAAGGGGAGGGGATGAGCTTGCAACTGCACCATCTTTCGATAGACTTCCCAGTGTGTAAGTATAGGGGAAATTCTCCAACAGAGGAGACCGAGGGAGGAGGCTTTCGGAACATGTGTGGGTAAACTGTAAGAGAGGCTGATAAGGGGTAAAATCGAAGGTATACCACTACTGTGTACACTATTGTGATACTACTGTTACTTATCGCTAGAATGAATCCCCGAGATCTGTCCAGGCGGGCAACTTGCTCATTGGTTCTTCCACTTGACGCCGACTCACGAGGACCCTTCTCGCCACTACTGACCCACCATCATCTTTACTTGATTTCCCTTGAATTTAATACTGATCTAATACTCTATAAACGGTTGTAAGTGAATTTTATCAATTACGAATGGATAAAGGATCAGTAAGTGTGATGGCAAATTACTCATAAAGATTTAGAGTATGTATATCTTATTAGTATGTCTTACGTACACATAAAGATAGATATATCTTTCCTTAAACTAGTTATTACTGATATACTTTGAACGATGATTACATGTTTGATAGTCTTTAAATTAGTCCGTTATATTTTTCAGTAATAAATCACAGTATTTAAACAAAATCATAAGGGATAGCGTAATTCGTATTGCAAAATTAAATGCTTGCTAGAAATTAATTAAAACAGTGTACGGACATCGAATCTCAGACTCTTATTTGAATTGCAATTAATGAGAGGTACCGCACTATGGAACCATCCAATGAGACAGAATAATCTTAACTAGGCAGTCCCAAAATCGGTCTCTGTCCATCTACATTTAAAAATGTTCAAACCTTCTACTTCAAGAAAACTATGTACTAACTTCAGCTTTAACTAGTCAAATCCCGATTTACAAAGCTTTGCCATCTTGTCCAATAATGTCTTATAAAATATTCTTCACTTTGTACTGTCTTATGACTTTACTGCTTTTACTAACCAAGTAGATCATTAGTGATGTAGTAATCATTAGTAAATCTAGTTTATAAAATTGAAACATAGAACTAGATTTTAGCTAGTGTATCTGAAAAATAGTTGTCATCTTATTTACACAAATTTGACCAAAACTTTTTTTACAACTGTGAGTTATTTAATTTCTCATACTTTGTATTTTTCTTCATATTAAAAAAAAATGAAAATTTGAATCTCGATTATAAATAAAAAAAACCTAGTAAAAATAAGAGCTTTCAACTAACCAAGATGAAATTAAACTCAAAAAATTTTGAAATAGATATATAAGAAATTACGATTTGTACATAACTTTAACAGTTTACACATAACTATTTCTGGTTTTTTGATCGTCTTCAATGCGAGTGATGATAATGTCTGTGCGATATGGGATATTCTTTACTTTTCTAGGCGTGTAATGTACTATTTTACGTTGTTTGAAGCCGCTTAGTGTATGTCATCAAAGATAGATTTTATATCGGTGAGATGACTGCAAAGCTGGTGATTAGTATAAAAGCAGCTTGGTTATCAAATTATAGAAAAAAAAATGTAAGGATAATTCGATAAAGTGGAAATCGTCTCAAGGAGGTTGATACCAAAAACAAAAATAATACGAAAGTCATAAAAACTATTGGAATCCGTTCATAAGGATATTCGACGAGTCGTGTCAAAATTTGTAAGCGATGGCCAGTACAGTTTTCGAGTAAATTAAAGCCAAAGATGCGCTATTTAACACAGGCTCTTATGGGCGAAACTTAAAATCTTTCAGTAAATTTTATGTATCTTCGATTAAAATATTACGAACATTATGAAAAACTTTATAAATTGAAGCTTATTTATTCACGAATCTGTGAAATTAAAAAAATGCCGAAGTGACAGTGTAGTTTAATAGATATTGACCCAAACGCTCGCCCAAACGTAAATACAGTCGTGAGATTCTCCTATTCTGAATGCATGGGCGACAAGCGGCCTGCTGTCAACTCGTTTCCACTTGGCACGATGGCTTTTTACTTTGCTTTTCAATTTGCATTTCGAAAATTCATAACACACTTTTATAGAAACAAGATCAGATTGACTAAGCCGTTTATTTTTCATTTTATATTTCGTAAAGAAATAGTATTTCGCACACTGTAGTACACTGTTTAGCTTTGACAGGAAGAAAGTAGATGTTACAAAGCATGTTATATAATTTTTTTGAAGCATATTATTATTGCATCAATGAGTTCTGGCGAGTTGAAGACAAATAAATTTTCCGTAATCGAGAGGGCAGACATTTTTAGGTAAGTTAGTACAGTTAACTTCAACAACTATAACAACGTCTTATGAGAGCACACGTACTCCCCTTC
>JAPYYV010025358.1:0-14682 GCA_030522625.1 Copidosoma aretas
CCGGCGGACCTTTTTTTTTTTTTTTGTGGCGGGCGCGGAGTGCAGGGCACTAGTAGTGGGTTAATAATAATCGCTTGGAAAATAATTAAACGTATCAATTGCTAAGCCAGCTCAACTGAATCAAACAATTACTTCCCGGAAGAATTGTTGCGAGGGGATTATGGAAGCAAACAGCATACTTCTCTTGGCAAATGTAATTCTAAAATATGTACGGATTAGAAAAGTTGAACTGCTTACGCGGAGTACCGAATACTTTGAGTGAGTAGCCCTGCTACGTCAATATTTTTTTTTTTTTTTTCAATCAAATTTGTTTGTTGAATATTGCCATTGATTTGATTATCGATCAAATTATTAGTAACACTACAAACAATTTTAAGCGTGCTTTAAACATTAAATACAATTTTTTTCCAATCTAATTCGTCATGCAGAAAGCAAACATCATAATAAAAAAAATATTATTATCGCAGTCACCTTATTTACTAAAACTCGATCACTTTTTTTTTCTTTCATTTCCCGACAAGAAAAAAAAAAGTGAAGAATTATAAAGAGACACTTTTATAAATGAACCAAACAGAGGAGAGCGAGAGTCTCTAATGATGCATATTATAAACAATCAAATAGTTTGGTGACTCCCGCAGTGTACCACAAAGTTATTTTCTACTTTTTAATTAATTGATAATAGTGTGTCTTTAGAATTTTTTTTATTCCACGTATTGACTTATAATCGAATGGTCTATCGTCTGAAAAATTAAGTAGAAACAGTCAAGTTTGGTCAGACGATAAACCATCAACAGTGACCTAACCTAATCTGTATTTGAAACCTGTAAATTTTAAATTTGCAAGTAACAAATGAAAAAAGTAATTTAATGCAATGCTATTACACTATTACATTGCATCGTCATCCTTTATAAGCATTCTGTTAGAAAAAAAAAATCTTACCTAATCTAGATGTAGCTTACGAATTGACGATACAAATTAAATACAAGCTCCAAATAAGTTATTGTTTTTGATACTATTAAAAATGAACAGAAAAACGGTAACATTGCCGAAAAATTCACAAATCAGCCTGTGCATGGTTTCATTTCAATCGCCATTAACGCGCAACCTCAAAACAGAAAAGCCACTACTGCCATGCATTTTCCAAACGCGTAGAAATTTGAATTACACACTTGGATTGACAGTGTTGGCTCTCGATTCCTGGCCGAGGTTCAAGAGCAGCTGGGCGGCCGCCGACTCCTCGCTCGACGAGCACGAGGTCGAGGCCAGCGCGGGCGTCGTCCACGGGGCTGGCGAGCCCGGGGTCGCCGTGCTCGGAGGCTCGGTAGCCGGCACCGACCAGATCATCGTCCGCACTCCGCCGACCTCGCCCATCATCACCGTGGGCGGTGGCCGTGTTGGCGCCGCTGGGACCAATCTTTGAGCCGGCGGCTTCATGCCCTCGCCGCCACTGCCGGCCCCGCCGCCGCCGCCTGACGACAGAAGGCCGAACAGGACTTTTTTTGGTGGTTTTTTAAATTGCTCCTTCTCTGGTGTGGTTGTGGGGGTTTTTTTTTCAAGTAGGGTGGGGGGGGGTAGTTTAGCGTGACAATTTAAAGTTAAGCAGCCGAGAGGATTGGAAATGCCAACTATACTCCATCGGTAAAATGCAGCAGCTATTAATTATTACAAATCGAAAAATTTAATAATCACGAGAAACAGTATCCCACCGTTAAAGTAAATGGTACACCGAAAGTTGGTAGCGTAACTGAGTATTTTTTTGTGCATTCCGTCCCGTCGATGAGAAAATCAAATTGCCTTGCACCGAGAGGACAAAAAAAATGACAAACATCCTGGAAAAATTCCAGTTTAGGTGAATGATAGCGTAAAATAAAAATAATACTTGGAGCAGTAAAACTCATAGCTCCGGGATGGTAAAATTGACTAACCTCGCTTTAAAATCGGAGGTAGAGATTAGTAAATTTTACCGTTGCAGCGCTGTAATTTTTACGGTTCGAGCAGTAATTGCCCTCATTCTGGCATCATGCCGCACGTTAATTTTTACCGAAATTCCTCCACAGTTTTAATGCTTTTTTTTTTTTCATCACTCGGTGGGAACATTATTCTACCCTACATTGACTTTTGATCGGGTGGGGACTCTTTGAAAAGACAACGAAACCAACTCACCACTGTTGCTGCTGGCATTGGCGATGTTCGTGCCAGCGACGCTGGTGCCAACGACGGTGCCATTGTTGTTGCTGCTGTTGCTGCCGGTCACATTGGCATTGGCCGCCGCGGCCGCGGCCACAGCCGCCGCTGCGGCAGCCCCGTTGTTCCCGGTGACGTAGCTACTGATGACGCCGTTGAGTAGCCTCTGGTTCGCGTAGCCCGTGACGCTGGACATCTGCGGCCAGAGCGGCAGTGGGTTTAGCAGGTGGGGCGGCAACGCGGGCGCCCTCGGCCTCGGCAACGTGTGCTGTGGCGAGTGCTGTTGCTGCTGTGGCTGCTGTGACTGCTGCTGCTGCTGCTGGTGGTGATTCGAATTGGGACTGGCCTGGTGGTACTGGGACGAGGGACTGCCCCTGTGCACTATCGACTGCACGCAGTTGTTGCTCTCCGGGCGTAAGCTGCTGCTGTTGTTACCACCACCACCAGTGCTACCGATGCCGCCACTATTATTGTTCGCGATGGTGGCGTTGTTGTTGTTGTTGTTGTTGTTGTTGTTGTTGTTGGCGTTGCCGCCGATGTTGTTGGTGTTGCTGGCGTTGCTGCCGATACTATTGGCATTTGAGTTGGTCTGGTTGCTGTTGGGGGTGGGTATGCCAACGCCACCCCCGCCGCCGTCGAAGACCGAGTTGCCGGACTCCTTGGACTGGGCGGAACTGAGGCTGCCGATGGAGCGCTCGGACGCGTCGTTGCTTCGACTCGTCACTTGGTCCTGAGGCAGCGGAGTCGACGGGGTACTCGAGACAGCCTGCGCGGGCGATCGTGGCGGTGACCTGGTGACGTGCGATACGGGAAAATTTAGTGTAACGACGTACATATATATATATATCTCAAACGGCTGGACACACTGTAAGCCCAAGTGTTTTAAAACGATCACTCGAGTGTTCAATTTTTGTCACCGATTTTGAACATTTCGATCCTTTTTCTTTGAAAACGCTTATCAACTTATTTTAAACGGTACTGGAAACAACAATTCTCTTTGGTATCGTGGAAATAAATTCATTGTTTAATTATGTCGGGTGTTTCAATACACAGCTACCGTAAAAAAAGATGTCCCTCCGAAATTTTAAGATTTAATAACTGGTCATTCCGGATCAATTGTATTTACAGTGAGTATTCATTTGGACAATTGAAAAGTGGGGTAAACAGTTGTTCTTAACACTTAGTAACTCATGACAACTTTTTTGTCCAAAGTGTTGATGTAAAATAAAACTTTTGAATACATTTTCAACGTGACCTTAAACAAATGAGAAATTTTAGTATATTTTGTGTTACAGTTTTTTTGTAAATAAATTGATGTGAATCAGGCAGGACCAACATCGGGATCATTAACCCTGAAGCGTTCAATTTCGAACGATCGGGTTTATTTATTATAAAATATTACAAGTGCTTGATCGTCAAACGTTTGAAATCAAGCACTTGAGCGTTTTTAAAGTTAACAGGTTGGACGTGTTTGAGAACTCTGCGACAAAAATCGAGCCTCCGCCAACCGTTTCGTTTACAAATACTTGGATTTACACTGCGCAACGGCCCGAAACACCTTACCTCGTAGGCGCCGGCGTGTAAGGTCTCCGCTGCTGCTGCTGCTGCTGCTGATGATGATGTTGCTGGTGGTGGTGATGATGATGATCGTCTGTCTGCTTGGCAGCACCGCCCTGCTGGCCCAGTCTGGGAGTAGCAGCAGCAGCAGTCGCCAGATCGGGAAATACCGAGTCCGGCGAGGCGCGCTCCGTCCCCGAGTCCTGCACGTGATGCTGCTGCTGCTGCTGCTGCTGCTGCTGCTGCTGTTGTTTGTTCAACGCCTGCTGCTGCTGCTGCTGCTGCTGCTGCTGCTGCTGTTGGTGATGTGCCTGCGCGGCCTGGGCGTTCCGCTGCTGCAGACTGCACATGTCGCGGGGAGTGCCGGGACTCGGGCTGCCGCGCAGGTACTCCGACTTGACTTTGACGATCGGACAGCCCGGTGAGCCCGGCATGTTGGCGTCCGGCGACGAGGTCGATGTGTCCGCACCCACGCTCTCCCCTGGAGCAGGAAAGTTTAGTGGTGAAGGCGAGGCCTCCTGCGGCTGCAGCCCCAGCGGCGAGTCCGCCGAGGACACCGGCGAGTCTGGGGGGGGAGGGGATACAATATCATCAGCATCGTCATCATCATTTTGGTAGTGCGCGTTGACTAGTCTACAGTATCCCACCGCCCCTCCCCGCTTTTAGTTTTTAATCGTCGATCGTGCCCTTTGAGAGTTCGAGGGGTCGCGCGGAATTTCGGGAACGTCGCGAGCGAGATCGAAGAATATAAAACGGAAACTCGCTGCTCGCGATTCGGTCGAGAAAACTCGTGTCGCCAGCTCAAATAAACACACGTACAACATGCAAACATAGCGTTTCGATCGTCGGAATTAAAAAGTTCAACGGTCCCGGCCGCGAGGATGATACACGAAGCGCGGGGCGTTCCGCAGTCGTCGCGCGCACGCGCGGTCGGACCGAACTCTGGGACACGCGATTCCTCGTAGTAGCTGCCGAACAGTAGCGCTGGTGTTTTTTTTTTTTTTTTTTTTGTCTCTTTTTTTGCACGTGGGTGCAGTTGGTATCTGCGTGTGCGTGTTTGCGCTTTCAGCGCGTAATTGGGTTTCACGTATGTATTGCGCGATGTCGTGTCGCTATCTTTGGTATGGATTGAAGCTCACGCTTCACTGTAGGGGGATTGTTTTTTTGTACTCAGTCACAATAATATTACAATCTGTGTCAACTGTTAAGAAGCTTGCGCATCAGCGTTGTTACTCTCAATGCTAATAAGATCACGTCGGTTCATTACGAATTGATGTACGACGTGTGTCAATGATGTGATTTAACATTAGTAATTTAACATCGTTGATTTAGTCAAACACGAATTCCCGGCTCGATCCGTTGTAAACGGACGAGACTGCGCTCTCCATGACTCACGCCATTAGAATTTCAATCACCTCGCGCGCGTACACATCGCACTGTTAAAAATACTCTTCATCGCGGCATTATTTTTTTTTCTTTTTTTTTTTTTTTTAATAAATAATTATAATAGACAATCCCATATCAATCGTTGTCCTTGGAAAAAAAGGCAAAATGATCGGCAACGCAGGTGCGTTCGCATCCGAAGAAAATTTCTATCGGCTCGCTCGCCAGTCGAGTCGATCTAAGCGTCGTAGTCGTCGTTGTTGTCGTTGGCCTGTGTGTAGGTCAAGGAAGGAATGTAGCTGACACAAGGCCGCGGCTAGTCGGCTGGGAATCACGCGCGCGCGCACACGACTCTTAGCCACGGCTAGATGAGAGGCTCTTACGATGATTATACATACGTACGATCGCGTTTTGCGGCTATTTATACTCGGCGGACGCGCTGATCTTTGTGTGACGTACGCAAGGGAAATTGGTTTTTGCCGATCGGCACTTCTAGACTGAGATTCAAAAGTTGTATTCGATCGAGATGATGGAAATTATTCAAAAGGACCAGGATTTCGATTGATTCGCCAGAGTTTGTAAAACTGGTGATTTCAAGTCGAGAGGTCGTACTCCGGTTTACTGCGTTTCTCAGGTGTGTCCTGTTGATTTACTCGCAGCTGCAGTAGATTATGTCAGTATACGGTCGGACGGTCGGCAGTGATTACGCGATGAATTCAGAATTTTTCAACAAGTCGATCGACAACTCTTTTTTCCATCCCGCGTGTACTCGCACGATAATCCCGCGCGAATGCTCCGATCGATAACTAATTCCGCATTATCCTCCCTCCCCGTGACCGTCTAATTCCGTACGAACCTAAATCAGATCCAAGCAGCACACCGGTTTGCAACCTGCACCAATCCCAATATCTAAGCGCTCGCCCGAAGCCGCATAACCAACCGCGCAGCGCTACTAATAGTATACATCGCGAGCGACGTGGCACGCCAAGGGGGGGGGGGGGGGGGGATGGATTATCCAAGCTCGCGCTAGCTCGTTTATCATTTAGCCGGCGTACGCGTGTATACATGTGTGTGTGCGCGCGCGCGGTTGCATCGGCGTCGCGCTACGGAAATGCAGGCGGCCGCTCGCTCGCTCGCCTCGGCATGTGTCGTTGAACTCCTCGCGCTGGCGTCGAGGCCGGCCTGAAAGGACACTCGCTCTCTGCGCACCTTCGCTTTTTTCCCCCCCCCCCCCCCCCCCCCCCCCCCCCCCCCCCCCCCCTCTCCTCTTTTCCCCCCCCCCCCCCCCCTCCTTCCTCCGCCTCTTCTTACTCTGCTCTTCGACGGTTGTTACGTTTGTATGCGCGAGCGACTTGACACGCGGTTCTATCGTTCTTCCGAGCTGTCGATGTGTTTTATGGAGTCGTATGCATACTCATGAGGAGGCTTTTTTTTCACGCGTTTGGTTTTTTGCCATGGACTTGATTGGATTTTTTTTTTTTGCCTTTTTTGTGGAAAATAATTTTATCAAGTTGTCGGAACGGTGGCATTGATGTTTGTCGAAGAAGAGCGAAGGTTTCGCGATCAGGCGTTCGTTGGGCTTGGCTGTTTTCTCTTGACGGAAGCAAAATCGTTTATCGTTCATGATCACCTTGGATTTGTTAGATACAAGTGTACCATCATCTCTGAGTACTAAATTAGCACAGGTTTGAAAGAAAAATACAAATAAATTGATGGTACAGCCGAAAAATTGGATTATTTGGCCATGTCTGACCAAAATCGGTTCATACTACTTGAACCGAAAAATTGAATTTTTCCATTTGTAGGACTATAATTTTATTTATTCTTTGATAAGTTTTTTCTTTCGCTAGCCATCTATGATTTACAGTATACTTTGGTCAATAGTTTTTGGACGATAAAAATAAACAAAGCAATTTTAAAAAAGAGGAAAACAATTATGCATGAAAAATCTGTTCTTCGAATGTCTGAACCATTGACTCTTTATCAATAATCAGTGTTTTGTATACAGAATTTATAAATGTAGATGGACATAATTGTGTACTGTCGTACAGGTTGTTAAATGTAGGACGCCTCTTTTTTCCTCCAACAAAACGATTTTAAAAAGAGAAAATTCACATTTTTAGAATAAAATTGATGATCTTAATTTTTCTTTTTTTCGTATTTCAATTCAAGAAAATTTTAGAATTTCCTCTGAAGAGTAGCTAAAATTTCAGTTCTGAAGAAACTAAGAATATTGATCTGGTCAAATCTACGAACGGTTTGGATTTGGACTTACAAATGAGTAAAAATCCCCGATCGACACAATTTTTCACTTTTCGAGCTCGGATTCAATTTGCCTGTCACTTCTAACCGTACCAATATTTTTAGCTTCAGCAGGGCTCAAATAAAAGCTCGTTCTCAGAGCTTTTGCTTGCTGCCTTGGGGAAAATATTTTAATTTATCCAGTGGCTTTTTTTTTCTGGAGAAAGAAAATGGTGCACTCGGTTCTATCGATTATTTCGTGAGTGTGTGTATGCTACCGTGCCAATGAGCAACTCGACTGACGTTCAGTATAAAATTTATGTGCCGACCGTTCCATTCACTCGAGCAAAGACCTCAGTACCCTCACCTGCTTCTTACTCCCTACCAGTAATACATGCACGTAAGCGCGTTGTCTCCGTAACGTTTTTACTTTTGACGTTTTCCATTCAACTACACTACTTTCGAGTGGTATCCGCGAAATCCCGTTATGCAAGTCAAGTATTTATACCTGCAAGACCAATAGACATTTCGGTTCTAATATAGCACTGCGAGACTCTGTTTTACGTAACCTGCCACCACGACTTCACGGAGGTGGGTTATTGCATAATGGGAAAGTGCAATCACAGTCATTGGACTATTCGCAAGACTCGCGGCCACTGTGTATATTTACGCCTGCTATATTGAATTTGTTTCCGATGGAAAGTTTCTTTTTTTTTTTTTTTCGTCCATTTCGTTCTAAAGTCACGATTGCGTTTTGTAAGAATCAAGTTGAAATCTCGAACAGAGGCGTTCTCAGTCAAGTTTTTTTTTTGCGTTGTGCAATAAACTTGGCATTTAAAACGCTATCAACCGCAAATTGTGAGTTTAACTTTTTTCTTCGCTCTCGACATTAAATACCATGCACATCTAGTCCTGTTTCGAAGCACCTTCCGAGATCAACAATAAACGGCGGGCCTAGACGGCTATCGTAAATTCCCCTGTTTCCCCTAAGAGAAAAAAATACGTCACTCAATCCGTTCATGGTATACGTAGCGATCAAACTATTGGTCGATTGTTGAGGTGTGCATGTGTACTATCGTCTCCCGTAAGGGTGGAAATATCGCGTGGGCCGAGTAACCTCTCTTCGGCGCAAATTAGCAACTCTTGGCCCGATCTATACGCGGTTATTCGCTCACTCACGTACACGTGGGGGAACACGATGTTGCCTGTTTCCAGTGAGGAATGGGGGAATAATTTACTCGTTTAGTGTTGCTGGAAAACACGGTTTTCAATATATTTATAGTCGACGAGCTTTAGTGGATCTTTACCAAAATGTTTCGTGTTTACTGAAAGACATAAGGTATTCGCAAAATTTATTTAGGGCACTTGAAAGATGTTCATGACTAAATTCCAACTTTTTTATAATTAGCGTTTGACTTGGAATTTGATAAAGTTTAATTCTACGACTTTTAAACGTCTGAAAAGCCGAATACGCGTTTTTAAGTAGTACAGATCAATGTACGGTCATCCAGTAGAAAATTGGTGTTTTTTTTTAACATTTATAATTCCCTCAACATTTTGAAATAAGAAATTGTATCCTCAACTTTTATTGTGGTTGCGAAAATGAGTCGAGAACGACTGAAAATTCATGAAGAAAGAAAGTTCAAAAAAAGAGAATCCCCACTCACCATCCGAACTGCATCGGGAATCGACTTTTCTCCTTTTCAACTTGAGGTCTTGAAACAAGCTCATGTTGTCTAGCTCACACGGGCTGCTCGTAAGGGTCATAATTCCTGAAACACAAAGGAAAAACATAATCAGCATCCCAAATCTCTCAACAATAACAGTAACAATAATAATAATTTTAATAATAATAGTACATCGACGCTTTCTCAGCTTCCAACTCAGTTTAAAATAAATCAAGGACAACAGTGTAGATGTGTATCGTCTCTTAGACACTTGTGAAGAGAAGAAGGGCATAATAAAAAAGGCGGGAAGCTTTAATCGACGCATAAAATTGGCGCAATCGGTTAAAGCAGTCACCGAAGCGTTCCGGAAAGAGCAGGATCAAGCTGAGCAATTCTGAGAACAAATGGACTGATTCGAGCGAAGGTCCACGTACAAATAAAACAGCACACTTGAATCACTTAACTACAGATCGTCTTGTTTATCGAGTGATTGAGCTTTTTTTTTCAATAAAATATAAAATTAAATTCGACTTTTATAAATAAATTTGTTTCTATCGCAGCCGTAATTTCATCGAATATGTATAACATGCCCACTATCTCCAGTTTATAAATGCCTCAGCTGATATAGAAAGCTTATTTTCGTTCGCGTGAAAATAAATTTCCCATCCGGCTGATATCGTTGCAATCGGAGCTCCCAAGTAAAATCCAGCTCTACAGCTCTGCCCTACTAAAGAGTGAGCGCCATCGCGTCGGCTTTCGCAGATAAGAGGGAGAGAGAGGCTATAGTGCCGAAATACCGGTTCCCCCCGATGCGCGAGTCACTCTTTCATGTGTGTACGTGAGTACGTATGTATGTATATAAAAGCGCTCGTCGAACGGCACTTGGAAGGCCCCAATATTCGCGACCGACAACAACGGAGAGTCACTCGACTCTTTCGCCTTGACACGCAAAACTTGATAATGCACATGCACGTACGTACGTACGTGTACATGTACGCGCGTTTGATAAAGCTGAATTATACGTACATCGCTGCGATATCGGAGCTCAAGGGGCAGATAGAGATAGAAAAACAGGGAGGAAGGAAGGGAGAAGCATGAACGTTTTTAAAGACAACGTCGGCGACGACATCGAGCGGCGCTCTTTTAAAAGAAGTTTTCTTAAAAAAAAAAAATAAGGAAAAAAAAGCAACTGATGATTATGCCACGCCGGGAGAGTCGATGTCGGGGCTACGCAGGGGGAAGGGAAAACAAACGCGACGGCCTTAACCTCGTATGAGGTGTACCTGTTTGTGTCTACGTGTACGCGTAAACGTAGCGCGTTACGTAAACGCGGACGGACGCTTTTTCGATGCTCGCGGAAAATTAAAAATGTTTTTCCTCCTTCTGTTGTTTATCTTTTTTCTCGCCCTTGCGCCTCAGTATGTTTCATAGTCCAACATTTTTTTGATATAATTAATACGAATCTTGTAGTGGGAAATTGAAATAATAGTATGTTGCTTGAGTGTTTTACGAAATTTTTACTACGTCCTAATTTTCATAATAATAATTAGTTGGAAAAGGAGAAAGTCTTTTTTCTGACTCGCTTAACTATTTTTTGAAGTGCAACTACTAGTGAAGTGGCCCTCAAGCTGAAAATATTATGTTCTCTAACACTCAAATAATATATAGCTCTCAAGAAAGACTATTTTGAATATGAAAATGATGAAAATTTTAAATAATTATTTTACAACATATCACTTAGCGTAATTGACTCTATTGTTGTGTTTCACTAGCATACGTCTATTGTTGAAAACTTTGGATTTTAAATTACTCATCCAAATGCACGTGTATTCATCAATCAAACTTTTCACAGCCACTCAACGATATGTAAATGCCAAATGTACCATCTTACAAAACAAAACATCTTCATAATGGTGATTCTATCTTCAAAAACAGACACTTCGCAACCATCCAACGCAAATAAACACAGCGAAGCGTAAAGTGTATATAAATCGCCATCGTCATCGTATATATGTACGCAAGTTCAGAGCTCGCGGCTAGGAATGTAATACGCGAACAAAAAAACAGAATAAACCGTCCGACGTGCGTTTTCTCCTCCGTACGCGCATACATCATAATAACAGAGGCAAACGTTCAAGGCCCGTTACGCAGGCTCGCTCGAGTGCCGCCCATAGCGTATAACATGTATTCGCGCGCGAATCGCGATTCCCCGGGTATATTGTACACTGCTCGCTCTCGTGTGTCCATTGCAAAACGCACCGCCGTCTATTTTGATTGAGCTAATTGGGTTTGTAGAGAGAGAGTGTATATATATATAGTCGGGTACGCGCGTGAAAGTGCGAGTAGTTTTTTTTTTTTTTTTTTTTTTTTTTTTTTATTTTTTTTTGTTCTTGTCCGCTTGGTTTAGAGCGAGAGAAGTAAATGACCCGGGGGAGGCCCAATTTTGTTAGTATTTGCGCGAGATCTCTTGGCTGAATTTTCGGGGCTACCTGAAGTATGAGGATTAGGGGTTTTTAATTGTTGTGTGCGATGTCCGGTATAATTTTTTCTTTTTTCGTTTGTTTCGGGTGGTTTACTCCATGGGATAATAAAAACTACTGGTGATCAAGAAAAAACATTATCCGTTGCACACTTATCAAATGTTCACGCACATTGTTCTCTCCGTCGGCTCTAAAATTGGAAATATTTAATTCGAAAATAATTTATTTGTACATAAGTTTTTTTAAAGTCGTAATAGAGATGATTTTAAAAATCTTCCAATCTTCCCAAGTTCAGTCTCTCCTCGAAGTTTACTTTTCCAATTTCATTTGTTTATATTCTCGATCGTTTTGAAGTCGACTTTGTTGTGCCATGTTCAGAAACGCAGGGGAACTTATTCGAATAAATAATTAAATAGTTAATCATCGATCGATCACGATAGAGCTTCCGATACTTATTTCGTGACTTTTTTTTTCGTTTACTTCAAAGTTGAATATATATATAGCAGATCTATATATTCAAAAACAACCGAAGCATCCAAAGTATCCTCCAAGCGTACAAAATATCCAAGAAGAAACGCACGGGGAAGAGCACACCGGCTCGCTACAGCGCCCACCAGCAGATGTCGCGGACGCGAACGGGCAGGCCAGCACCACCACCACGTTAGTCCGCCGTCGCGTGCACACGTGATGCGCGCGCGAGAGAGTGTAACACACTGCTCCTCCTCCTCTGCGCTCCCCCTCTTCTCCTCGTCGTCGTCGTCGGCGGCAGCAACAGCGGCAGCAGCAGCAGTAGCAGAGTAGGTATATAGGCGATATATGTACCGACGCGCAGTCGCTCTTGCAAAAAGAGGGGGAGAGAACCGCCGGCGCTGCTACTCGGGGTCCTTGCTCCCCGAGCCCGTATGTGGGTCAGCAGTCTCACACACGCCGGAGCGGCAGAGCGCGCGCTCTCTTGCGTAACAACCCGATGCTGCTGCATGCATGCGCCTCGCCGCCAGTCAGCCGTGCTGCTGCAGCTACTCTCTCTCCGTCTCTTTTGCGCGCATCGCGATATCGTGTGCGTGTGTACGCGAGCTTTCTGGCTTCCCTCTCTCGCTCGATGCAAGTGTGTTGTGTGTGCGTGTGAGGGAGAGGATAGCGCAGAGCCGAGCTTCGCGGAGCATCGATAATCGACTTAGCTCTGGCGTGCTTGCGCGTTATAATGCTGCTGCTGCTTGGACGTTTCCTTTTTTTTTTTTCTTCGTATTTTTTACTTCGATGGACTTTGTTGCACAATACACGCTCGGTGCGATGTCTGCTCGTATTTTGAGATTTTTCGTACGATCGATTTACTCTTTTCAAAATCAATATCTTACGGTTCGAGAAAACCTGTTTCATGTGTTTCTGCGAATCAACTACGACGCAGCTCCACCCGACTTTATAATACAACGAATCTGGGAAAAAAATAAAAAATAGGATGTAGTAGATGCAGCCATCCCATGGTAATCCATTGAAACCACTCCTGCATCGACCACAAGCTCACTCTCTCTCTCTCTCTCCGTTTTTCGTTCCCCCTTTTTTCCCCCGAAACTCCTCGGGCTTGTCCGCGCGATGTCCCTTTTCAATCAGCCCCCCCCCCCCCCCCCCCCCCTTTTGGTCTTCTTTGAAAGAGCCACAATAGCCCCTGCACATACTGGCACACTGCACGTACACCGAAAAGGGGGACAGTAGCAGTAGCAGCAGCTCAGTCGCTGTAATCGTCGTTTTGTATGCAAATAGCGTGCCTGCCCGTTCGTTTCCCCCCCCCCCCTCCCCGTTCCTCCTCTCCCGAACTTTCGAGAAAGTGCGTCTTTGGGTGGAAAATATGAAAAAAAGATTTAAACAACAAAACTCATAAAAGGACGAGCTTATTCCTTTGGGGCACAGTTTCACGGAACGCCAAAAGCAGCTTCCAACATCCATGACGTGTAACTACAGCGCAAAATTTAAATTTTTTAACAATTAAATAAAAAATGACCCGCACATAAGCCTAAGAGTGCCCTGTTTGTGGATAAAGAACAAAGGGAGATTGTGTAAAACAGATTTAACAAACATAAATTGTTGTAAAATTCAAACTTTCTTTATACAAACAACATAACCTTTTAACTGGCCGGACGCCATGCTGGAAGCTGCGTTTGGACGCTGAAAATCCAACAATGTGAACTCCATCTTGACGCTGAAAGTTGCTTTCATCATCCCATCAAAATGTACGTTGTATAACCTGTTGTCCAACGTATTGTTGTGCTTGAGTCAAGATGGCGTATTGACGTCTTCGCATCTCCGACTATACTGACTGTCACACGACGCATTTCTTGTCGCGCAGAAAATGCGCGGTTTTCCCCCAGCGCTTCTGTTTCCAGCGTACATGACGCATTGATGACGTAGAGGGTATGTGTAAGAAGTTCAACAGTGTTGAACTTCCAAAAGTGAAAGCGCATACGTCAATACACGAGCAGTCTGAGCAGTCAGTTAAGAGGTTATGTTGTTTGTACGAAGACGATTTTAATTTTAGCAATTTACGTTCATCAACTCTGTCATACTTTTTTTTTTTTTTTTTTTTTTTTTCTATTCTGGCTCTTTTTGGCTTTTGCGTGTTGTCTTATCTATTTGTTGAAGAATTTAAATTTCGCGCTATAGTGACGTCATGGATGTTAGTGGAAAATGTACCTTATAGCGTTTTCGAGCGACTGCTCCGGAGCACTCCGAGAGTGCGTCGGTCTATTTGTTTACTGCAGTGGTCTGGAAAGAGAGATGAATACTCTCGCAGTGCTCGGAGAGCAGTCGCTCGAAAACAGTGTTAATGATCCACGTTGTATCGACGATATCGTCGAGCGCAGCGGCGGCTCCATCGGGAAGGTATTTTACGCAACGATTTCCCTCTCCGAGACAGAGTCCATAACGCACGATGAGCCGAGCGCTCGCGGGGGAGGAGTCGGGGGAAACACTCTCTCGGAGAAACTTTTTTCGCCAGCGAGCGACAGCTGGAGAGCGCGAGCCGGAGAGAACCGAGAGAGAAGGGGGGCCCCGGAAGCGCGCGTTCGTTTGTTTTGATGATTTTTGAAAGCAGCGGGCATGGCTCTCTCTTTCTCGTCTGGTGCGCGCGTGTATCGCCCGCGTACAGAGTGGAGAGGATATTTTTGCGCGCTGTCGAA
>JAPYYV010025360.1:0-11979 GCA_030522625.1 Copidosoma aretas
ATAAAAACCACCATAAGCTGATTTTTTGTAGTCCAACTGTTCGTATAAATCAGACATAAGCAACCAAGTTAGGCCACGGTGACGACTTTGGCGCCACCTGCACAAAACACGAGATGAGGTAGACATACGAGGGAAACGGATTCTGAAACTAGAGGTCATAACGAGTAAAACCGTACCAAAAAATATTTTTTTGAGCAAAATCGAGTTGAAGCGGGAATTTTGACCTTTTCTTTGGCGTTTTGGCCCACTGTGCGTTGGTGCACTTGTGTTATTAATCCGTTCTTCCTTTTGTTTTTGTGCCAGTTCGTACAGTTCTAAGCGTAGTAATTAACGATTTTATTCTCTTTTATGTAGTACCGAGTTCCTTTAAAGTATATCCGAAACTTTGTTCATTTTACCTGGTTTGTAGATGACATTGAATTCATAGCCACGCGATTCAGTTTCAAGTTTTGTGAAGTGCATTCCTGATTTTTGGACTTACGGTAATGTTTTAGAGACTCATGGTCAGTAACGACTATCAATTTGTGTCAGTATAAGTATGGTCTAAATTTTTCTTTCGCATAAACTATGGCCAATAGTTCTTTATCGTTCGTTGTGTTACAAAGTTCACTACCTTTTAGATAGCTTGACGCGTACTTTCATGGGTGCTCTTTGTTTATCTGGCCTTTGATTGAAATAGCTTCAAGCGCTTGGTCAGATGTATCTGTTATGACAATGAATGTTTTATTTACGTCTGATGCTGCAAGTACTGGCTCGCTACACAAGGTATTATTTAATGTTATAAATACCTGTTCATCTTTTCTATATTTCAACTCTGCGATTTTTCTAGTTAGTTATTACAGTGGTTAGGCTATTTTGGCATACTTCTTTATGAAGCATCGGTAGTATCCTGATAGCCCGAAAAATAGTTTAATTTTCTTCGCAGTAATCGGTCTCGGATAATTTATTACGGCTTAAATTTATCTCGCATTCGTTTTTATTTGACCGTTACTAACGATGTGCCTGCGTACCTTTGCTTCCCATTCAAGAATATAAAATTTTTTTTAGCTCTATTGTAACATTCGCATCGGCTAGGCGTTTCAGTAGCCTTTCAAACCGTGTGCATGCAGTACTGCTAATGCTAACGCGATGACTCTAATAAAGGAATTCAGAGAATCATAGCATCTCATAAGAATTTGTTTGTTTTGGTAGTGTCCTTTCGGACCCAACAACGCTGTTTGGATAGCGTCGTTCTCATCTATCTTGACTTGAAAGAAACCACTTCTTAGGTATATAATCGTCATATATCGTGCGGCTGCCAGATTGTCGAGAATTTTTTTCTTGAATGATAGTGGATACCATGTCCGGACTGTTATCTCGTTCAACAGCCAAACCCGCGTACAAAAAATTTCGTTTGGAAAAACTTTTTTAAATGTTAAGATCGATAAGAGTTTTTTCAAACCTTTTCGGCGCACGATTCCAAAACTTTTTCAAAACTTTCGAAAAACTATGAAAAAAGTTTTTTATCAGTTTAATATTATGAAAGTCCCTTGTCTTTCCAAACGTGCAAGTTTTATTTGGATCAAATGTGTCTTCTAAAAATGTTTAAAAAAAAGTTTTATCGAAGTCAGTATAGTAAATGTAATCACGTTCACATGCGTTAAACTATGACTAAATTAATATTGGGACCAATTTTCGCACAAATAACCTTATAAGTATTTATTATCAGACATTTTGTTTCAAGCAAAACGAAGAAAAATTACAATTTTCATAGAAAAAATCCAGTTGCATTAAATTTTAGAGACATAACTCGAGATTTTTTCGTTTCATATCATACAACGTTAACAATTATCGCAAATATATACAATTAGTTCTCAATTTTTCTGCTGAGGCAACATTTTTTACGTGTCATACAAAACTGCTAGAAAATTATTTGAAAGATTTTTTCATTATCTCATTAAAATCTTTTGGACAACTCTGTTTTTCATACTTTTTTATTGTTGCGAATGAATTTCAAGACATATACAAATTTACGTTTTGTTATATCTGCACATGATGGGGCTTAATGATGAATCCAATCTTAGTATTATCACTATCTTAACAACGGCACGCGGGAAGAATGTAAGAGAATCATAGCATCTCATAAGAATTTTTAAAGGTTGTTTAGAACTATAAATGTATCGTCAAAAATCTCAACGAAAAAATAAGCAACTGTTTATGCCTGAAAGTTGGTGTAATCGCTGCGATCGTCTTTCTCACGTACAGCATATGTGCTTGTGTCAACTACATTCAGACGTGAACAGTTGCTTATTTATTCGTTAAGATTTTTGACGATGCATTTTAAATTCTTAACAACCTTCAGTCAAAGTTGAAAGAAAATTCCCAACAATATTGGACTATTAGCTTTAGCAAAAATAACGCACGAATCGGTGTTTGGGTGCACAGTTCAAAATTATCAGATAAGTTTTCGCAAACAGCTACGACGTAAATAGGTTAAATATCCGCTCATATCCGTGGATTTAGAAGAGCATATTTTTTAAACGACTGCCGTGCCCTATTGAAATTAATGTTAAGACATTATAAAAATGATCTTGTACTGAGTATACCTAGGCACGTGTGAATCATTGTGGTGCTTTTTTGGCAGGGCTCTTATCCAGCGACCGCAGTCGGGAGTCTCCATAGAGGTATTTCTTCATGTGTACCAAGTGTTTCCAAGCTGGAGCATTCGTATTAAGAGAGCTTCATATTCCGGATGATGTGAGGATATATCCTAGGTGTGTAAGAAGTGGAGTCTATGTACTAAAAATAAATTTCTTTCTTATCTATTTCTGAGGTTAGGTATTTGAAATTGATGTATTTTTTTTCTAAAGACAGCAGATTTTTAAAAGAAACTATTTACATACCGTAACGATTTTTGTTACTTTAAAGAAATTTTTTTCAAGCGGAGATATGGTTATATAAAAATTCCAATAATACTAAGGGGAGTTTGTTAAAAATTTATTTACTTCGGTAAACTAGAGTCTCATTCTGATGTAAAGTTGCTCGTCATTTTCGATGAATTCCATATTTATCAATGAGACATAATTCTGAAACATTCATACAGTAAAAATAAGTTTATTCTTAGATTATTTCTACGTGCCGTTGTTGAGATGCTGAAAATAATAAGTTTAGATTCATCATGAGGCCCCATCATGTGCAGATATAACAGAATGTAAATTTGTATGTCTTGAAATTCATATGCAACGATAAAAAAGTATCAAAAACAGAGTTATAGAAAAGATTTTAATAAGATAATGTAAAAGTCTTAAAAATAATTTTCTAGCAGTTTTGTATGACACACGTAGAAAAATGTTGCCACGGCAGAAAAATTGAGAACAAATTGTATATACGTGTAATGATTGTTAACTTTGTATGATATGATACGAAAAAATCTTGAGTTGTGTCTCTAAAATGTAATGTAATTGGATTTTTTCTATGAAAATTGTAATTTTTCTTCGTTTTGCTTGCAATAAAATGTCCAAAAATATATACTCGTGAAGTTATTTGTGCAACAATTAGTCTTCATTTTAATTCAGTCATAGTTTAACGCATGTTAGCGTGATTACATTTATTATAGAAAGAGTGACTTTTTCAGAACTTCTACTTGGTCGCATTATGATAACATCTTATATTATTTAGAGTTAACACCAAAAATAAAACACCAATGTTATTTTTTTTGAGCAAAACCTTCTTCATTAATTTAGTAGTCAATATTTCGTCTCATTATGAAGACCTTTTCAGGACTGTAATTACATATACATACATTATAACTTATTATTCACAAAATACAAAAATATAACAATAAAAGTAAAGCTGTATATTGCATAGTACTTCTCCTTTTTTTTCGCGAAAACCTCACGCACTATGGACCAACGGTCGTACTATTATAGAGAAACTATGATACAAACAAAAAGAGAGACTTTTCCAACAACAAACTGTGGATAAACCGTTTACACTGGCCGTCGGCCGGGCAATGAGATTACAAAATACGCGAACCCCACGTACATGTATACATTAGCGGTCGAGTTTGATTGCCCAGCTACTGTCAAAACCATATATAAAAGCGTGAGCGTAGATAGAGTTATAAGAAATACATAAGTACGAGTGGAATACACCTGTATTTGTTTCAACTTAAGGTGCTATTATTAGGTTGTTTCTTTTTATTCTGCGATATAGTATAATTGTATGTATTAGATAATTTATCTAAGTTATTCTTTCTATTAATGTTTTGGTCAAAGGAAAAGATGTTAAACATTTATATGATTTCTCTGTGAAATTGGTTTTTTTCCGTGCCTATTATTTTGATATTTTGGTTATTTTTGTTAATTTTAAAGTTGAAACTATGGTTACATTCTCTTGCATGTAGAAGAAAAATGGAATTTTCAGATTTATTTTTATAAAGTTTCTCATGTTCTTCCATTCTGGTCTTAAGTTTTCGTGAACTTTGGCCTATATTAATTATTTTACATTTTTGACATTTAATTGAGTATACGACATGGGTTTTTTGTCCTGTGTCTAAAGTGTCTTTTCCCAATTTTATAATTGAAGATATTTTATTAATAATACTATTTATTACACTAAAGTTTATTGATTTTAAAAAACTATTACATTTTGAAGCAATAATTGGATGGTAAGGTATGATTATAAGCAGTTTTTTTGATTTTTGAATAGGTGTATGTCGGTCCTTATTACTATAATAGTATTTGCTAATCTTTTTTTTCTTACTGTTGTAACAAAATCTTCTGGGTAACAATTTTCAGACAACACACGTCGCATGTACAGAATGTTCTTAGTTCTAAATTTTCTATTATAGAGTTTTAAAATTCTGTCAATCATATTAATAACAATGCCTTTTTTCACTGACAACGAGTGGTGTGTGTGGTAATTTAGTACACGGTTAGAACTACTTGATTTTTTGTACCAATATAGAGAGCAACTTTTGTTTTCACATCTAATAATCAACAGGTCTAAGAAGGGTAAAGAGTTGTTAACTTTATTTTCTACTGTTAATTGTATGAAACTATTGTAGCTATTTAAGTTATTCAGAATATTGTGTATTTTTGTTTTTCTTACTATTGCTAAGATGTCGTCTACATAACGTTTGTAAAGCAAAATGTCATCTTGTAGTTCCAATAAAACGTTCTCCTCGACCTGTTCCAGAACAATATCAGCAAACACTGGGCTTACACATCCACTTATAGGACACGCTATGATTTGCTGGAAGAAATTGTTGTTGAACTGAAAACAGGTCGTGGCTAGTAGCAAGTCAACACCTGCCATAAATTCTTCCATGGACATGTTGATATGATTAAGTCAATACTTCCATTTATCTTCTAAACCTTTAATCATGAGATCATGAGGTAGGTTGGTGTACAGAGACACAATATTAAGAGAGACCAAACAGAATTCTTCAGACATTTCAATATTTGAACGAGAATTGTTCATATAGTAAGAATTTTTGACAGTAAGTTTGGGATTCGGGATGTGTGTAATTATTAATTTAGGAATGAATTTGTCTAGGAAACAAGTAGGTGAACCTATTGATGAGACTATCAGTCTGGCCGGTATGTAATCTTTGTGTACCGTTAAAGTTCCATATGCTCTCGACAAGGAAGTGTTATCAACCATAGAGATAAAGCTCTTTGGTCTCTGCACATCATCAAAAATATTCCATTGGTCCCACTTCTATTGTATTGTGGCTGATCAATCAGATATAATTTCACTTTTTTAATATATTTAGATCTATTAATAATAACAACAGCACCAACCTTATCGGACTTAGTTACTAAAAGGGTATGGTCAGCTTTTAAAAAACGTTTATTGAGAGACATATAATTTTGTATTTGTTCATCAATATAAGTGGATCAATTATTATCAATACACCATTTTTTCAAAATTTTATTAAATTCTTTTCTCAATTCATGACTGTATTGGTCGTTAAAGCCATTAAAAATGAAACTAGATTCAAAACTTTTGATAACTATAAACAATAGTTTTTTGTGGACGTTGGTATTGCTATGGTTGAAATTTTGGGCTAAAGATAATATGTATGTAATTTCCTGTGGTATAGTTGTGTTTGTTAAGTTGATAACTTTATCCGTGTGCTCTGTTTTTCTATAATCATCAAATATTTTATATTTATTCACATTTTCAACAAGCCATTTTTGTCTTAAACTGTAGTCGAAATTGTGGTTTTTTTCATTATTAAAGAGCTTGTATATTTTGTGTTGAGGATTATTAATAATATTGTACTTTTTTATGAACTTCTTTTTTTGTTTTTCGAAGAAAAAACTGTTTTTGTGGTGTAAAAAATTAGTGAGATCATAAATTATTTGTTTTGGCAAAAATGTCTGTAAGGCAAAAATGAGTTTGTTTTTTTCCTCTCTAAAAAATTAAAGTTTCGCCATATAAATACTGATAAAACTTATTACAGCCGTGTAATGTTGCCAGACACTTTTTTTCTATTTGGCTATAGGTTTTTTTAGTTTGTAATAAGGGCTTGGATCCGTAAGCTGTAGGCTTGTTATCCTGCAACAAAACGGAACCTGTGCCTTTTTCAGAGGCATCAACACTTAAAACTATCGGTATATTCATATCAAAGTACCCTAATACCGGTGGTTCATACAGCAAATCTATTAATTTCTCATAGGTGACTTGTTGAGCTGAACTCCATACAAATGGAACATTTGCTATCTGTGGTTGTCGTAAATTTGCTGTGTGATGTGACAAATTTAGTATAAACTTTCCAACATAGTTTACTAGTCCTAAGAGCCTTAGCAACTCTTTCTGCGTCTTTGGTACATCCATTTCAACAATACTTCTGAGTTTTTTCTTATCTGTGCTAATACCATTATTATTCGATATATAACCTATATACTTTAATTCTTTCACATTGAATTTACATTTAGCATAATTAAATTTTACATTATTCTCTTTGGCTCGAATCATTACTTTTTTAACAGTTTCATCTAACTCCTGTTCATTCTCTGCCCAAATCAGAACGTCCTAAATCTATACAACCAGGTTTTTTATATCGCCAAAAATTGTATGGAATACTCTATGAAAAATTTCCGGGCTAGAGTTTAAACCATAAGGCAATCTCAAAAAACAGTATCTCCCAAAGAGAGTATTAAAAGCGGAGATTTCTTGTGATTTCTTAGCTAAGGCTGTTTGCCAAAAGGCTTTATTAGCATCGAAAGTTGTGAAAAACTTCGCGCCTTTCAATTTACTTGCTATCTCTTCTACCGTAGGTAATGGATACTGCTCACGTTTAATAGAACTGTTCAAGTATTGGGGGTCAAAACAGACTCGCAATTTTCCATCTGACTTTTCTACAATAACAAGGGAATCAACAAATTCTGTAGGTTTTTCAATCTTTTTAGTAACATTCAATTTTTTCATTAAATCCAGTTCAGTTTTTACCTTTTCAACTAACTTAAATAGTATGTGTCTGCTGGGTTCTATTTTTCTGATTAAGTTTTCTTTTAATTTAATTTTATACTCAATATTTTTTATTTTACCAATACCAGTAAACACATCCTGATAGTTTATGTAAAATTCAGTACGTTTAGTAACCGTGAGTATTTCTCTATCAGTATTTACAATTCTCTTTGTTAACTTACATTCTATGATGCAAGGTAAGCCTATGATTGGGGTTTTATTTCCCTTAGATACCTCAAACGTGATTCCCTTACTTTTATTTTGTACCAAGCAGGATAGTTTTACACTACCTAAGGTCTCGATTCTTTCCCCCGTATAGTTAACTAGTTTTAGGTTAGATTTTCGTATGTTTTCAACTCCTACTTGTTGACATATTTCCTACGGTAACACATTGCACTTAGCTCCAATATCCAACTTAAAACCAATTTCACTATTAATAATCCTAATTGACTCAACCCAGTTTATTTTTTTATTCATCAAATTTATATTTACAACGTCAATAATCCTAATGCCCGATATACTATCCTCTATACTACCCTCACTGTCACTCTTTTCACCCTCAGTGTTAACCATTTTAACTAACCTACGCAATTCACATACCGCCATAAAGTGATTTCGGTTTCCGCAGAATTTTCACCGTATGCGGGGCATCTATTTCTCGGATGCGTGTAACCGCACTTGTAGCACTCTTACAATGACGCCACCGCTCCATCGCTGCCACAGGGTATGGTGCTTCCCGAGGCTGTCGTGTGTCGCCATCCTTGTCTCGCCTTTATTTTATCTTTCTCTTCTTTCGTATTTTGTCTGTCTGCCATTTTATTTTTGTAGAGTACCGCGACTTCCGCCGAATGATAAATTTGCTTTAACTGAACGTCAGCCAGCTCCGCTGCTTTGCATGTTTGTATCGTTTTCTGCAGTGTTAACTCAGTCGCTCCAAGCAGACGATTTTTTAGCATTTTGTCAGAAATTCCTGCTACTATTCTATCACGTATCAGTCCTTTACGTAGTTCCCCAAAATTGGACTCCAAACTTAACTTTTTCAAATCCGTTAAATATCAGTCGAAGTTTTCATCATCATGCTTATTACATATGAAAAATAGGTGTTAATTTGTACTTTTATTCTTTATAGGAATAGAATTCTCTTCAAATTTTTTCATTACGACACTGTACGATTTTCGTTCCGTTTCTGTCAGCATTAACGTGTTATAGATTTCGATACATTGGTCTCCCATGCAATGTAACAACGTTGCTACTTGAATTACTTGCTCCATTCTATTACTGTCAGACGAAATTCAGTATATCTTAAACTCCTATTTCCACCTTTTAAACCCTTCTCCTGACAAGTCAATCAAATTGTCTGGGAGTTATAGGCCCGACATTAAAGCTGTTGTTGTTGTCACTGTTACTGTAGTTTGGGTGGTCGTCGTCGCTGTTGTTTCCGCCATTTTATTTTATACCTGCACTTTTACTCTTTTTTTTTTATATAACACAGTTCGTTTATACTTGCCGCAGCGCCAAGTTATGTTTACTGCCAAATGAGTTATACAATACAATGCTTGAATTATTGCGTTTATTTAAACTTTTAAGATACACTAGTCGTGACATGTTGACTACTTACAGTCCTCATGCTCTCTGGCGTGTGTTCACACCGCTGTGTATCGCCAGTTGCCTTAAGGCTGGTTTACAATACAACAGTATTATTACGATAAAAAGCTCAACACAAGATTTTTCCTAGAAGGGGAGGCGGTATATATTCTTAAAGAGCCAAGAAAAAAGTATGGAACACACGTCGAAAATGCTTATGAAACTGTGGAGAAAAATTACAAAAACCACTACATAGAGTTCAAAGATGGTAACGAGATAAGGGTAGCACATGCTGATAAAATTAGGAAAGCATGCATTATAAAAACCCAATAATCGGATAGAAAGAAAATCAATGATAGGATGGACAGAGAAAAATTGTAATAAGAAAGCGAATAAATATAATAAAAAGCCAAGTGAAAGAGCACGTTATGTTGTCAGCATAGCCTTTGGACGGCTTGTAAAGAAAAAAAAAAAATTTTTGTTCAAAGTAGTCAGGATACTAATGCGGATAGTTAACACACAAAGTACATGTAAGTGCAAGTATATTAGGAAGACGATCATTAAGCAAAAGTACAAAAAGACGCATGGGTTGAAAAAAATCGCAAATCTTATGTTTTAGAGCTGGGGCCACGCCGCACTATTGGCTAATAGTGATTTTTTCGTCCCAAAATCAAATATCTCTCGAACGGAGATAAATAGCGCCAAAATTCTTCTAGTAACGTTCAGGTCTTTGAATGAAGATTAGAGAAAAATTATAACGAATTAGGTTGAACAGCTATCTAACCTCGAAAAATTACTTTAAATCTGATTTGTTTGGTAAAAATTCAGAAAAATGGTCAAAAATGACAAAAAAAATTACAGTTACACACAAAAAAAGTTATGTTTTTATTACTATCGTGCCAATTTATGTATAGTATGTTTCATTTGACCCTCTCAATTGCTTGGCAAAACCTCAAATAACCCAAAACTTTAGTTTTGCGACTGTAACGGACTCAAAAGTGTTCAGTTCAGTTATTATTTGAATAGGGCAGAATTTTCAATAGTGCGTTTCGGATACTCGATGATTTGTACAGAAAAATTATCTTGCAGCACGTAAAACAGCTTTCCAACCTCGAAAAATTGTTCTAAACCTCATTTTTGGGTGGAAATTCGTGAAAAAAGTTATTATCTTATTACTATTGTGTCGATCTATGTACAGTATGTGTAATTCGATTTTTTGAATTACTTTACAAAACCTTAAACGACCTAAAACATGAATTTTGCGACTTTCATCATTCAAGGTGGCTTAGGAAACTATGAAAATGATTATACTATTAATTGTAAGACGATAATAACTTTATTTATAAAATTCTAGATAAATATGCAATTATTAAATAATCTTATAATGGTCCCATGACCAACTGGGTTAATGGGTGTCAAAGGATTAGGTTATGAGGATGTTTATATTTTATCAACAACACTTTTTTAACTAATAATTGTTTAATAACTTTTTTGTTAAAAATTATTTAATATTTTTCAGGTTATATTCAAAACCAGTATTTTTGGAAAATATGAAAATTATTGTTCTATTAACAATTAGTAAAAAATAATATTTGATTATTTAATCATACATAAATGAGTAATTAATAAATAAACAACTTAACGCCCTCTGGATCACTGAGTTAAATATTTTTTGATTATAGAGATTTTAAGGCTTAGGTTATAAGGTGTTCTTGGTTTTTATGGCTTGGGTTTAATATAATTGTATTGCATGTAACCGGGTAACTAATCATTCGTTAATTTTATCATGCGTAACCGAGTAATTGACCATTTGTCAAATGTATTATGGTAAACGGGGTAACGGCCCATTCCTCGTTGAACTAAGGAATGGACTAAGTCCTCTCTGAATGGTGAGAGTTATCGATTTGGGAGAAAGTTCCATGACCCTTTATTGAAATATATCGTTTATACAAGTATCGATAAGTTTGTAGTATGTAATTTCGTGACAGAGACTTAGCTAATCTACTACAACCCAATAAAGCAATAGACAACTACTCTGCTTATCTGTGGAGACATTTTTCTTCTAGCTATCTAAATTTTATTAATTGGCAAAAATCGCATTTATTTGAAATTTAAAAAGATTATCTCGAGTATACTTATATTTAATTGTTAAATATTTTAAAAGTTCTTAGAGGTGATAGGTATTAGATTAAACTATATTTTTTTGAAATAAAAAAGGATACTTTCAAAGATGTTTGGTATACTCTAGAAAATATAAGATGTCGTTTCATAAAATTTTATTACACTTAATCAATACAAGCTGCAATAAATTAAAGAGATATATAAGCTAAAGGAGTTTGAAGTATATTACAGCGATAATTCGATCTTTTTACAAATTTTGCCTTTGAATAATATTAACTTTTTTTAAAGCATTCATCATATATTTTAAAACAAAATAATGTTACTTCCATTTTTAATGTTGACTTTCGATTAAATTGGCTATTAGATTAGGTATTGCATTCCTACAGATACAATAGACAAATGTCTAGTCACAAACGTGACAAAAACAAAAAAAGGTCGCCAGGTCGTCCTAAAAAGGTTGCAAGAGGAATGATCAATAGCGGTCGTAAATCCCTTGAGGTTTACAAAGCTGCGAGAAGCCCTGTATACAGGTGTGCCAAAGGGCTTTTGGAAATTTCAAATTATAATAAAAGAGTTATAGAAATTGCTGCTCGAATCAGTGAAAAAATTTTTTTGTAATGAAAATAATGTCGATGCCTCAATGGAAGAGAATCCCAACTCAGATGTGTCACGAACACAATCCCAACGCACTGCTACCACACTGAAAAACATTCGGTCCAGTCGCTATACCATAGGTGGTACAGTGCCTACTCCGCATGTCCGGCGCGTCAGCTATACCAGTCGGAACAGCAGCTGTCCCCTGCCGTATACGCACTG
>JAPYYV010025363.1:0-17115 GCA_030522625.1 Copidosoma aretas
ACTACACCGTCCGCGTGCCGCCGCGCTGCGTAGGTTGGTTGCCGGTTGGTTGCCAAGTGGCAGGGGCTACCAACCTACGCAGCGTGGCGGCACGCGGACGGTGTAGTCTTTACTTAAGTGTCATTTGTTAACCGTGGCTCAGCCCAACTTAAAATTTGGCAGAGATGTTGTTGAAGGGTTGTATTTTTGGCTAATCTAAAATAAAAAGTTTAAAAAAAATAGATACTTCGCGAAAAACTAGCCTACAATTGAGACTCGGTTTTTAGTTGTGATATAGATAATATAAGTCCAAATAAATGATTTTATCAGAGAGAGCAGCTCAAAATCTATCGATTTATGTATTTTGATGATTTTTTTACCCACTTCTCTTGGATCTAAAGCGAGTTGAAAAGAACGAGTTTTATGCGAAAATAGCGTCACGAGCATCGGGTGGCCCGCTTGGCTTGGACGCTCCCATGTATTTGTGCGGGCTTTACAAGCCTAACGTGCGTGGCTTAATATTACTGTAAATTTACATTCAGCAGTCGACTTGGTGACTTCGCGCTCGTCGTGTTTTCGGCATTTTCATTGTACTGTTGATGACCTTTTATTTTTGTATGATTTTTATTTATTCTTAATTGTTGTAGTGCCTGGTAAGGGCCGAGAATTATTTCCGAACGGCAGAAATGTTCACAGAAACGAAAAACTTGTTTTACAGCACAAGCATAAGTCGTTATTTTATTGACATTAAAATATTAAGGATTAAAAAACTAAACTTTTTAACTTACTTAAAATATGTCAAGCTTACTTACGAAATTATTAAAAATGTATATTTTTTGAGAACTTGGAATTTTTATCTATTTCTATTATTGAAATTATTTAAGATAGTTTAGAAATATTTATATTGCTCACTTTTTGATTAAATGATGGAAGCGTTTCATGTTTTTTATCACCCTTATCACCATACTACTGGAAAAATCCAAGAAATTTTTATTCAAATCCA
Organism: Copidosoma aretas; assembly: GCA_030522625.1. NCBI lineage: Eukaryota > Metazoa > Arthropoda > Insecta > Hymenoptera > Encyrtidae > Copidosoma > Copidosoma aretas. The sequence goes on from JAPYYV010025363.1 coordinate 983, forward strand.
ATTGTTTTAATATATTCTAATTATCCACCTTGCAGGCGCCACCTTCATTTTGACTGCGCTACATGCCGACAATACAGCAAAACTGTATAGCTATCTATACTTTTCCTAGGCAGAGTTAACTACACTGTGCCCGACAATATAGGACAGACAGAATTAAGCTTGCAGATAATTCTATAGTATACATATTTTTAGTGTGAAACTAACGGTAGAGTAATCTTGATTTTAGTTTTTCGGGATACATACATTTTTTCTCTGTATTATAACGACTTTGAAGCTGATACTTTTCTTTGACCTTATAAAGTATCATGGAGTATATATAGTATCGGAATTATAAGTAAATAGTAGCGTGGTTATCTAGGCTTTCTTTACTTCATTGTTCGGGGCATTTGCTTATTTTTCAAGATATTACACTTTCCAACAATAAATTTTATTTGCCGGTTCTCGACAATTTGGTAAAAAATTTTTACACAAAACCTAACTTAAAGTTTTCCTTAAGTTTCGTGGTAGGTCGCAGGAGGCGTGAAGCGGATAGTGAAAAACTGAGATATTTTATTATTTTTATTAACGATTTGACGTACAATCTTCGATTCTTTGAATTCTCCATGTAATTTAGAGGTATTTGTTGAATTTGATATTTCCAATATTAATTTAAATATGTTAAGCGGAAAAATAATAAGGCACCATACGGGCCTCTTCTTATATTTTTTTGTTAAATTAAATAGTAAGATTTGTACATGTCGCAGTAGAAGCTTGCTTCGTACACTAATCGTCTGATGTATGATCTGTCAGACCATCACAATGCAACGAGTCATGTGCAAAGGATGTATTGAAAACATCGATGAATAAATAACAGAATAATGGAAAAAAATCTATATTAGACTGTACTTTCTTACATTTGAACAAAAATATATAACTTGTTCTTAAACTGCGACTTCCGAGCCCTCTTTTAGCTTTCCTGATTGATAAATAAATTATAGACAATTCAAACGACTTATCAGAATTAATTGCATATGAATTACTTATTATTAGAGTTGATTCAATGCATGTACAAAAACACATCAAGATTTTAATCTGCCACAATAAAACCACAATTTCAAGCATCCGAAATTAAAAACAAATTCGTAATCAGCGACCTAAAAAGGCCCAACATGATTTTGCAGCGAATAGTATTTTTAAATATAGGAGTTTATTATCATAAAGTACCCTGGTAAAAATGTGGACATCCCTGAAGATTTTCCTGGGGGTTCGTTTGGTGGCATAACTATATGCAGAACAGTGTCAATAAAGCTACCAGAGGTCTTCATCAAACATTTTTGACGCAAGCAGTCGTAGAAGTGGCACAGAGTATCAAGAGACAATTTTTTTAATTATGTAAATGCACAAGTTTCTGTGCTCTGATGATAAGATATTTAGATATTAAGATGATTGGATGTTTGTTCGATATTCTATCAAGTGAATACTACAGATTGGATTTAAACGAAATTTAGAAGGTAAGCAGAATAAGACATCAACTATGAGAATAATGTGTGATCAGGAGATTGATGCAGGCATGCAAGAATGATGTCAAATGTGTTTAAAACTAAATAACTTCAAAAATATTTAAAAAAACACATTGTCTAGAAGGGAAAGCATAATCAAAAAAAAATTTTTTTTATTTATTTATCTATTCTCTTTCACTGTAACTCTATTTTATTGCATCGAAAATCTTAAAAATAATTTTAGCATAATTGAAAAATTGTTACAAGCTTGTAAACATTTTTAAAAGAACCAATATAATATCATGATCCAAAAAATTAGAAAAATTCCATGTCACTGAAAGAAATCAAGATAAGCCACGAATGATAATTTTTAGAAGTATTCCAAAACGGAGCAGCACTTTGAGGTGAATGAATAGACGGATTTATGGCCATCAAAACAGAACCTAGATTTGTACTTTTTGACTGTATCTTCAATAAAGTAAGGTTAAGAATTTACAAATTATTGTACCATGTTTAGACAAATACTGCAGATATATAAACATTCTATTAAAATGATTTACTGGGAACATAACCTAAAAACTTATGAATAAAGCCATATAGTGAAGAAGATGCTAGGTAGGCCAACACAAAATTTGTCTGCTTATTAGGATGTAGATACAAACTAACCCTTCTTTGTGTACTTCTCGATGTTTTTAGCATGGAGAAAACTCGTGAAAATTGTTTTTTTATTGATATTGCTTTCTCTTCTGGACATTGTGATTTTTTATGATTTTTGAGGTTATGATGTTTAAGAAAAAATTCTGAAATATTCTTGCATGCGTGCATCAATGTCCTAATCACGCATCAATTACATAGTGGAGGCTCGCTGATATCTTATAATTAGAATTTGGCATCATTTAGATAGGTTAATACGGCAAAACTGCATGATGGATACAAAAGTAAAGGTGGGAAACAGCCCTTAATGATATTGTATGTACTTATCTGTCTCCCTTCTAAGTTTCGTTTGAATCCAATCTGTTGTTTAAATGTCATAGAAGATCGAAAAAATATTCTAACGTCTTATTGTACAAATATCCAAACATCTAAGCACACAAACTCATGCATTTTCATAAATAAAAATATTTTTCCTCTATAATTTGTACTACTTCTGTGCCTGCTTACGTCAAAAATGTTTGATGAAGACCTCTGCTAGCTTTTATTATACTCTTTTGATTATAGATACTGGTTATATCACCAGGGATAATACCAGGGACGTCTTCATTTTCACTAGGGTAGTAGGGGCAATACAACTATTTGATAAAAATAATCAAATAACATAATAAACTAAATTTGCTATCTTTGTTAGCTGTTTGAACAAAAATTATTATGAGATTTAAAAAGGGTTGTTTAAATAAAATATAGTTGATCATAGATCGTCACGCTTTGAAATGTAAAAGATACAAGTAAAAATATACCGCTGTAGTCTAATTATCTATGATAATTTCTTGGATTTGTTGTAATTATCATCGATGGATTTTCATTACACAAGAGAATCTAACTATGTATGGCAGTAAGCAGAAGTTCTATAGCAGTTTGCTGCATTTGTTGCATAGACACAACTCTAAAGATAATACTATCTTCTGACAAGTCATACAATGCTAGTTCGACCGGTCACATGCAAGCACCCCCTTTTTATACACTGCAGTTGCTCCAAGTTTACCTCCTACCTTTATTTTTATAAATCCACGTACTTAAATAGTTATCATGAAACATTTTCAATTATTTTTATACGTAGACTATCGATATCAACTCACATTTTATAACTAATAATTTATATTGTACTGCTTTAGGTCCCTGTGAAATTCTACGAGGTACTTACAATAATACTTCGAACATCCTTGTAGCTTTATCATTTTAATGCTACTTGTATTTAAAAATAAACACAAATTAAAATTACAGCAGTTTTACCCATATTTCTAGTGACGGGACTCTTATAACTACTACTCTTCTTTTATACCTACAATGCATCAAATAACTATGACATAACTAGCAACACAAACACGTCATAAAAGACACAAGAAAATCAAACAGGCCATCACTGTAGTCATCAAGAGAATAGACATACTTAAGTTAAAAGTGGATCTTGATATGCTAATAATTCTCTATGTAGGCCAGGTAATTTAGTTTTAGTGTCAGTCCGGAGCATTTGCCATCGTAGTAAATGTATGAGGCCCAGGCCCCCAAGTCGTAACTTCATAGCTAGAAGTATAAGAAATATAATTGAATCCCAATCAACTTGAAGATCTTTTGGTATTTCAGTAAAAAACTAATATTATGACAGTAATAAGATCAATAAATGAGGATTTACATATCGACTTTAAAGTAAATTATATTATATGAATGTTACTCTTATGGTTTTGAAAAAACTAACAAGCCAAATATGTAATAATAAAATATCTGTATTTTTTTATCGCAAAATATTATTATACTTATAATAGTACGCACAAGCTCCTATAAAATACTGTACAATGTTTCGACAGCTTATAAATAAAGTAGTAACGAGTTCATAGATTTTTATTCAAAAAGCTATGGATTGTAAAGGTTTGTTTTATGAAGTTGTGGGGATTTTTGAGGTTATGCTAGGTGACTGACCGAATTACCTCTTAAAATAGAGTCTTAAAAATAGCTGACATGACATATGCAATTGATTGCATATTTAGAGAAAACCATTATACTTTTAACGATATGTTTTTTTTTTTTTTTTTTTTTTTTTTTTTTTTTTTTTTTTTTTTTTTTTTTTTTTTTTTTTTTTTTTTTTTTTTTTTTTGTTTTTTTTTTTTTTTTTTGATTATATTAAGTAGTAAATACGAGCTGATAAAAAATTTCTGAGCTCGGATTCGTTTTCAGCGACTCAAAAAACGTAGGGTACAAGTGGTCTTGTTTTTACGTTTTTTTTGTGGTGCTGTGTAATTCATGAATTTTTTTCTCAAAAACGGCAATTTTATTAAAAAATTAGCAAAAGATTTTTTTCTTAGAATCTTATGCAAAATATCATAGTATTTTTTTCATTTGAATTTTGTTTATTTTTGAAAGATTGGCCGCCATATCGGATCCACCATTTTGAGTTTCTTGACATCTGATACTGGATTTTTCACAAGCGATCTCCTTTTACCAGAGTATTTCACAAGTCTGTCTATTATGCAATTGTGAATTTCTTCCTATATGAGACCGAAATCTAGAATTTTAAGCTAGAAAATTTTAAAAATTCATGAATTTTTTTCTCAAAAACGGCAATTTTATTAAAAAATTTGTAAGAGACATTTTGTACTTTAAATTTTACGCAAAATATCGTCGTATTTTTTTTATTAAAAATCGTTTATTTTTTAAAAGTTGGCGGCCATATTGGATCCACCATTTTAAATTTTTTAAGATGCTAAGTCAATTTTTGGAGCGTATAAATAGACCAAAAATTTAAGCCCAAAATAATTTTCCAGGTCTCGATGATTTTTGGTCATTTAGGTGGCCCGGTTGACGTGGAATGTCCGATATGTATGTATGTACATATATTTATAATGTACTAAGTTTAAATTTAAAAGAAAATCATGGTAAATAAAAAGACAAAGGTGCCTCTGTAAATAAAGTTTGTATTAATTATAAGACAAACTTTCTTATTTACAATACTTACAATGATCACACTTCTTACCTGTAAAACAAAAAAACGACATTTAATGTTCATTATTCACCGTTCTCTCTTTTACGGCTATATGGTTTACACTAAATTAAGTGATCCTGCACTGTGCTTAGTTACATTGCCTATGCATGCTCGCGTTTAACCGTTCTAATATCATTTTGTACCAAGAGACATTTATGTTACCGATACTTGTAGTGGGGCGGGGAAATACAAATCATACTAAGCTTGTATACTTCCTTACATCTCCCCCTCCACGAAAGATAAAAATTTATAATTTTTGTCCAACGTACAGTCGATGTATTCTATTATATTTATGTCTTCTTTATTGTTACTTTCAGGGTGGTTGAGCGGAATGAGCTTTGATACGTGGAACAAATTTGACTCTACTTTTTTGTGTCCTGTATTGATTTTATAGATTTAATGCAATACTTCATTAAAAATTTTGTATGGCCCGATTCTTAGTTTGTCCAATTTTTTTCTGTTTAGTTTACTACCAATCTTTACGAATACGATATCTCTAGTTTGTGATGTATAATTTTTTCTACCTTGATCGTACTTCGCTTTATTGTATTTGTGATACTTGGCTATTTTCTAATCCTATCTTCCTATTTTTATTCAAGTCGTCTTTTTTATTATTTTTAAGCTCATCCGGTACGATTTAATTATCTACTTCTGATTATAGATAACTTGATGTGTATTTGGTGACTGTATGTGTTGTCTTATTATATATTTTTACGCATTAATGTGCTATTAATGTCCAAGCCGATTTTTCTCCTTTTTTTCAATAAATTTGATTCTGATTTTGTTAACTAGTGTCCTATTCAATCTTTCTTTAAGCTTACTTGATAAAGGTGCATCCTTCGATGTAAATATAAGTTGTTAATTTTCTCCATGTAAGAAATATTTAAATTCTTTGGAATTAATTTAAGGATATTGATCAGCTAGAATCATTTCTTCTTTGTTTTTCATCGATTCTATCCCTAATATTTTAATAAAATCATGTGCGTTTTGTGTTTTGAAAGTTAGGATATATGCATAAAGTTTAAAATGATCTACTAAACGATGTTAGTTTTTTTTTGTTGATCCTTGACCACCAATTATATCAATTGAAACTATTTGAAATGGATATTGAGCTGTACCAAGATGTGACATGAAACTATATTTATTGTAGCCTCTAGACTGACTTTTTATGCATGTTTTACAGCGTTTGCAAGTCTCTTGAATATTTTGTCTATATTTTCCGCTGTTTAGTATGATTTAACCATACATTTTTATTGATAAATGCCTATTTGGCCAAATTTTTTATGTATTTTTCTTACCAATTCTTTGCTATAATTTTCTAATGTTAAAATTTTATCGTTTTCTTTTCTACTTTTACAACAGTATATTTTATTTTTTTAAATTAGTTTATCCTTTTTTAATTATATATTCTTATTTTTTTTTGGTCCTCTAAGATGTCGTTAAAAGTTAGTAAATTTACAATTTTTAGATCATCGTTGATATTATTTTACGCGTTCAGTACTGGATTTCTGCTTAAACAGTCAGCTTATACATTTTGTTTTTCTAGATTTTATTTCACCTTGAAGTCGTATTGTGATAAGCAATAGGTCAAGTCGCCTAACTCTATGTCTGTTCGTAATTTGATGTTCAGGGTTCCCAGTGGCCTATGGTCTGTCAGAACCATGAATAATTTTCCTAGAAGCTAATGTTGCCAAAATTTTATTGCTTTTTTGATAGCTAAACACTCTAGAGAAATTGACTTATTTTTTTTTGAGCCTGACTTAATTTTTTTAAAAAGTAAGCCTTGGTCTATTTTCTCAGCTTGTTTGTTGTTTCTGAACTTCCTTAATACCTCTCAAACTAGCATCTGTGTGGATGTGTATGGGTAAATTTGGGTCGAATATAGCTGGAATCGGCTGAGTATGTAGACAATTCTTTGATTGATTAAAAGCTTGTAACATTCCTCAGTCCATATAAATTCCTCATTTTTTTTAGTGGTTTATGGAGAGGATCTGAAATAGATGCAATATTTGGAATATATTCATGATAAAAATTTATCCTACCGAGAAACTGTTTTAGATTCTTTTAAGTTGTTGGTGTTATACAATTTTTTATTGAGATTAAGTTATTTTTTAACGGTAATAGTGTATTATAACTAATTATATGGCCTAAATATTTGACTAAGCTTAATTATTTAATTATTAATTTCTTGTTATTGATAATGAATTATCTATCGAAGGAAATGGTTGTAGTATAGGAATAACTAATTTTTATAGTTTTCTGAAGTCTATACGTAGCCTTGATTATTTATTTTCATCTTTTTTATACGCTGGAGTTACTAGAGCGGCAAAGGGACTATAGGGTTCTTTAAGTATCCCTCGTCTTAGTAATTTTGTTATTTGTAATTCTATTTCCTTTCTGTCTATTTTTGCACATCTATAGGGTCTTTTAGAACAATATTTATCCATCACTAGATCTATTCTAGCTTTATAGTTTTGTATCCTTCCTGTATCATACTTATCATTTGCAAATACTGTTTTATAGCTATCAACTAATTGATTTATCTTATCTTTTTCACTTTTATTTAAGTGATTAATTATCATATCAAATCCATCGGTATTTATGTTTTTAATAAAATTTATTTCAAAATTTAGTTCTGTAATTTTATTTTTCTTATTTGTATCTGTTGATTTAGAATCAAATTGCATTTCTAATTCTTTTTTGCATTTAGGATCCTTAATTTATCATCTTGATCTTCTTTCAATTTTAAGATGATCTGATCACCAAAAATAATCTGTTTTATTTCTAATTTTCTATTTTGTGTTAGCTAAAATTTTATAATACAATCTGACCCCATCAAAAATTCATGGTTGAAATTATCATTATTTATCAAAAAGGCGTTTCTGTTTCTTTCTATATTAAAAATTTTTGCCCTTAGATTTATTATTTCTTCTGTTTTTTCCACATTATTAATTGATTTTGTGTTACTTGGCTTTACATTTTCATTTTAATTATTCATATGTAATAGTTAAGTATTTATCAAAATTACATTTAAACCAGAGTTATCAATACCTTTTACTGTAGTTGTGTTATTCAATGTAACATTTAGTTCAATTAATGGTGGCGCAGCTAGTTTTTTGGATCCTCATTACTTAACTCCACTTCAAGTGCTGCACTACCAGTAATAAATTTACCTTGTTTTTCTGTTCTTAACCAGCATTTATCAACTTCATGGTATCGGAGTCCTTTGTTCTTTTCTTTACATATTGAGCATAGTTTCTTTTTTAATTTTTTTTTTAATACTAAAATTTTTGCTTCTGTTATTAAATAACCGCTTATGAACAATATGATCTAATTTACTGATTTTATTAAATATATCTTCTGATTTCTTTAACGTCTCTCTATCAAGCATTTTAGCTACGTGATTTGGAAACTAGTACAATAAGATCAATCAAGGTTCCTGTATCAATGTTCTTGCTAATTTCTAATAAGAGTTTTTCTTATCTTATTGCATATTCTAATAGTGTACCTGTTGTGTCTTCAAATGTGTGTGGATATGTAATTGGACTCCAACCTTTGCTTGCGAAGGTTTCGCAGAAACTTTATTTTTACGAGTTCCAATCAGGCTCTATTAAATGTTTAATCATTATACCTTGATACCAGTCGATACATGGTTTCTCCAACAGCAGGCGTAAAATTTAAATTTTTTCCGTTTCGTCAGTAACTTTTAATCTTTTACACTTATCTTCAAAGCACGATATTCATTGAAAAGCATTATTATTTCTTTTTGTAAATTTTTCGATTAAAAACTGATCTGCTATTTGTGCCGTACTTTTATGATTATTTCGTTGATTTTCTACTAGTCTACAAAAATTTCAACAAAATAACTTTTCTCTATGCTTGGTTCAGCTGTTTGTTTATTTTTATTCGTAATATCTTTCACATACGTATCATTGAACTGTATATTTCCACCTTCGTCTACGTTCGTATTTTCTAGTTTCTTTGATAATGTTATCAAAATTCTCCTCGTTTGAGGTCTTTTGGTTAATGAATTTGTCTTGTTAAATGCTGGCGTGGTAATCAGTTCATTGTGTAAGCTTGCTGGTTGAAATTGTATCGGTACACTTAATATCTGATTGTCTGGCACTTATATTAAGGTTATACACGTGACATTACACTTACCATCTGAACTTGCTTTTAGAGTAAAAGTAAAATTTAACATTTCTATCGTGGCCACCAGTTAATTCTTCTTTTGTAACAAGAATGTCGTTTTATTATGTACTAAGTTGAAACTGAAAAGAAAATCATGGTAAATAATAACACAAAGGTTTCTCTGTAAAACAAAGTCTGTTATCATTATTAGACATACTTCCTTTTTTACAATATTTACAATGATCACACTTCTTACCTGTAAAACAAACAAACGACATTTAATGTTGATTATTTACCGTTTTTCCTTTCACATTTATATGGTTTACTCTACAATAATCGATCCTGCACTGTGCTTAGTAACATTGCCTCTGCATACTCGCGTTTAACCGTTCTAATATCATTTTGTACAAAGAAACATTTATGTTACCGACACTTGTAGCGGGGCAGGGAAATACAAATCATACAAGGTAGTATACTTCCTTACATATATCTCATACTATACATAGTAATAAGAACAAGACATCCTTAGCCCCCCCCCCCCCCCCCCCCCCCCCCCCCCCCCCCCCCCCCCCCCCCCCCCCCCCCCCCCCCCCCCCCCCTCCCTCTCGTTTTAAATGGTCAATATCTGGCTGTGCCCCCACTTAACCACCCCTCCGGCTACCCCTTAAAAAATCGATCGTTTTCTCCGTGATTTGTCGTAAATATCATTTTTCTATTTTTCGCTGGCCACCCTTAGCCCTCCTACTTCCCCCCCTCCCCCCGCCACGCTTTATAACTTAGAAAATCTTTAGGATTTGTTGACACCCTCAAAAACCTAAAAATTTTTTAGGATTTGTCAAACCCCACCGTCCTTTCCTCAAAAACATAAAAATTTTGTACAGATGCTTATTTTTATAGACGAAGATGGCCAAAGTCATCCAAAAGACACTATATCGCCGAACTCGGCCGAAAACAGACGAATAATTTCGATTACAGACGAATCACCTAACAATAGCTCTCTTATATCGTCGAATGTGGCCGAAAACAACCAGATGCAGCAGAAGCCGATCCTTGACATTCACTTGGAATTTTTGATTTTTCTCGCACAACTAATTTGATAAATAGACAAATGCAGAGCAACAAACGGTTCGTTAGTAACAAGTTATGAAAAGATAACGGAAAAATCGTACGCTCTAGCTTAATACGAAATAAAAATATGATACAACTCAAGTAACTACAACCATATAACCAAATACACCGGCACGCTTATAAAGTAGGGGTACGGAATATGGGCCAGTTATACGACGTCGTTTCAATCAACCATTATTTGAAAAAAAAAAAAAAAAAAAAAAAATAACTTTTAATATTTTAAAAAAAAAAAAAAAAAAAAAAAAAAAAAAAAAAAAAAAAAACAATTACTTTTAATGTTTTGGCACTATTTTAAGCGTTAAACTCTATATACCAAATTTCTACAGCAAAAATGATAAAAAAGAGTTCACGAAAAAATTTAAGTGAACAAAAAGGCGAGTCATTTTTTGTATATATTATGGACTTCCTGCTTTTACTTTGTCCACCTGGCCCATAGTGTACATCCATATTATGAGCCTTGCAAAAAGTTACTTAGACACATTTGAAAAAAAATTATGTACGGTAAATATTATATATTTCCACAATGTTGAAGTAAACAAATTTTTTTTTCTTAAGCAAAATTATGATGATTTCTATAGCTTAGTTTCACATCTTTTAACATATAATTCCCTTAATCTACCGTCAATAGCTTTTGTCGCTTCTTAGGCTTCTATGATTCCCATCTTTTTTACGTCCAAAAATTTTTTCCTTTCTGTTGGACGAATTTTTTTTTCTTGTCATTCCAATTCCTTTTCTTTTTTCTCATTTTTTTTGACTACACAAGTCCTAGAATTCATATGACGTTACAGCTGCTACTATCTTAGGGTTTTATTTTTTTCGAGATTTTTTTTATTTTTAGGTAAATAATCAGTGTGTATTAAATAACAATCAGAAATGCGCTTACGTTTAAGAGTATCTGTAAGTTTATTAGAGTATTGCAAAAAAATCAGATACTTTAGGAGTACAATTAATATAGCAGAAAAAATAACGCTTGGACTGACCTTCATGATTTTCTTTTTTGTTTTTAATGGGTTCCTGTTTGAGATTCATAATTTTTTTAATAATGTCATTCTTCGAAGATAATTACTTCTTATCTTGGCAAACAGTTGGGGTAGGATTTCTCAGCAATGAGGTTTTGCCAAAAAAATATAATCATATAAAATACACGGAAGTTCAACTTTTAAGCCAAAATAAAAAAATTTATTTATTTAATTTTAGTACATTTTAAATTTAATTCTTCATCGATATTATTTGAATTATTGGTCGAGCCACTGGATTGATACACATTGATATTTTGTTCTTCAAAAGAATCATTATACTCTATTTCAACACTATACGATAAGGTAAAACTGCCAATAGACTCCAAATTATTTACTGTATCATCATCAATCACAGGTATTTGTGCTATCTCTGAATTAATAATCTTATCCTGAATTATCTTACTGTAACAAATTATAGAAATAATAATGTGTGACCTTCTGTCACCGGTGCGAGTGGATTTTCTTGGTCGAACTACCTCCATGTTTAAAGATTTATTAGTTGAAATAATAGCTAAACAAACATCTTGAACTCTTATTTTTGCAAAAAAATTGAACATGATTATATTTTAAACATTTTTTAAGTTTTTCAAAAGTAAGTTAGTAAAAAAATCAAAGTTTAGCAAAAAATTTTGTCATCTAAAAAGTTCATTAAAGTGTATGATAAGAATCAACTTGTTCTAATCACATCGATAAAAAAAAAATATAATAACAAATACATAAATATTTGTTAAAAAGTGTAAACACAATTTAAGTACAATAATTGATTCTTTTGCAAAAAAAAAAAATTTAAATAAAAAAGGTGTAAAAGTAAAATTATTCTAACCACTGTTGATCTACCATCTCATGATGTAAATAAGGTACCAAGAATTTTTTCTGACTGCGTAGAGGCTGATTCTTCATTATCTTTCTCTATGCTCTTCGAATTTACATTTACATTTACTATTATTCTTATCCAATACTTAAGCAAACCTTCGAATTTCTTATCACTATTTTATATTCCACTTGACTCAGATACTTAAAAATCATTTTGTAATCGTAGATTGAGAGATTTTTCAAAAATTTCCCAATAATCCACTACCTATTTGATAAAGAGCTGTTTCTGGTGTTGTTATGGCTTTTTTTTTTCACTGAGCATATCATTACCTATAGCATTACCGTTAAAAGGCCATAATTTAGTGCATTTAAAGCCACTTCGAACAATCAAAGCTCCATCTCTAATATTCGTAAATGTCACTTTGATAACATTTGGACAATGTTCTTAACTCAGACGACTTATTTTATCATCTGTTTTCCACCTGTTAACAGTTTTTGACCAGCTTGCTTGAAAAGGTGCGAAGAAAGACACATCTATCGGTTAAGACAAGTGGGTTGAGTAAGGAAACAACTTAATAATTTCAATGTTGCAATCTTTACAGAATCTTATCAGTGTTACAGATGCATGGGATGAATGACCATCCAAGTAAATCACTATGGGGAACTTAAGCTCATGAACAACTATCCAAGGATGAAATACATTTGTTACGTATTCATAAGAAGTCTCAGTGGTCTGCCAACCACTTTCAGAGTTTCCCAAGCCCCAATCACGTGGAGAATTCATTAAGACTTTCTCTAGAATTGCACCTTTATATTTGAACATTACCATATGAGGGACACAAGTATCCTTAGCGTTGTTCATAAACATGGTAGTTATGATTTATTTTTTCGTCACCATCAACTTGCATGCACACTTTTTTTGATCCTACTACGGTTATTACATTTTTCGCTTTTAGACACAATTCTACACTTGTCTCATCACATTTAAAGACTTAAGGAGGTTTTAAGGTGAGCAAGATTTAACTTTTCAAAAACGACCGTACTCCTAAAAACCATTCTCTTAAATGCTCTTCAGTTGCCCCTGCCCGTACCATCCATGTTCCATGTTGTATGTTCTGGGTGACGTTTAAAAAAAGTTTCTGTCCAGTGTCGTCCAGGTCTTCTCTTGGTAAACTGAGTCTTTAAATTTGGTGATTGTACATACTCTTGCACACAATCTGAAAGTTATTTTTCGTTTGATGGGTTCGCTTTCTCAGCCCACTAACATACGATTATGTTAGTATGTAAAATCAAACACGGTAATATACGGTCCATCAAGAAGTTTTTTCAGTTGCAAATTCTATTGTTTGTGAACTATTAAGCGAACCAAGTAACGTTTATGACTTCTACTAATACGTAACGTTAACTATGATTTGATGAATGTCAAGTATTTATCAGTAAGTCTACAGTTTGTACTAGAAGTATATAGTTTTCTGTCAAGCGTGGCTGATCCAATGTCAACGTCTTTATTTGCTAGTCTTTTACGCATTTCTTGCTCTCTAACTCTAAAAAATTTTTTGGCTTTTGGTCTGAATTAAGTTCTTTTAATTCGTCTTAATCTTATAATTTCAAGCTGTGGCGAATTTAAGAAAAACAACAAAAACAAACAAAGACATGTATCAACACGACAAAAGGTTTTTAAGCAAAAAATAATTGTGTCTATCATAAGGAGCAGGTCAAAATCTGTCGATTCTCATCTTTTTATTATTTTTTTATATTTTTCTCAGTCCAATAGAGCGAGTTAAACATAGTGTGCTTGAGTGAAACATGCACGGTGCAATTTTTCCGATAAGAAACTCTTAACGTGCCTCGGTACTACCTCCTAATTGGTTTGGAAATGTACTGGTGATATATCACTAAGTATGAACTACGTAGGTTGTCGGATGATAGTTTAATATACTACATTTTTCCTACCTCGACAGCAATACAGTTGTTTAGTTGAAACAATTTCATTTGTCAATCGTTAATTAAAATTACATGCCTCTCCCGATGCCTGCGGGACGGCCGCGGGGCAGCTTTGGGCGCCCTCGTGGCAGGGAGCTTGGTGGGGTGGCAAGGTGCGCGGGCGTCGCACTGTGGGAGGAAAGGCTCAAAGTTTTCTCCAAATAAGATATCATCTGATTGTATAGCTCGTTTCTAATGATGCTTTTTGTATTTTGAAGGTTTTGGATAATAGAATATCAGAAAAGTGGTCCGAAGTGATCCTTTGGCTCTGGGGGGCAGTAAAACCCCCTAAAAGTGCCCCAAAATAACAAAAAAACCTAATTTTTTACAGAGATTGATAAAATTTGTACTTAACAAAAAAAAGCATCCTTTTGTATTATCAAGGTCATATTTCTCAATAATAAGAACGAATCGTAAAGATCCAAGATGGTGGTGGCAATATGGCGGCCAAGATGAAAGAATTATAAATGATTTTCATTATTTTAGTCGTAATTCGATCTTATTCACTACAAATAATTCTAAATAACGCTCAAACAAGCAGTGAACATGCATTCAATGTAATAAGGTGTAAGGTGCCACTTTCAATTCAAAATGGCGACTCGACCAAAATGGTGGAGAATTTATTTCACTACAACCTCAGCAATATGGGTATCAAATGAAAGGGTTCGGTAAGTAGAAAAAATTTCAATGTATTGCATCAATTTCCATTCAAAATGGCGACTAACACAAAGTGGTGGATCATCCATTTCACTACAGCCCCTGCAATATGGGTATCAAATAAAAGGGTTCGGTAAGCAGAATACATTTAATTGTATTGCATCAATTTCCATTCAAAATGGCGACTAACACAAAATGGCAGATCATCCATTTTACTACAACCCCTTAAATTGGATATCAAATTAATGGGTATGGTACGTGCAATAAAGTAAAATAAATTAGGCTATTTTAAAACTAAACTTACTTTTATTTATGTTTCGATTTTATTACTTTGCTAGTCTAATGGTGTAATCAAATAAGATTTGTTGCCACTGTATAAAAGCATCAAATGCTGAAAGTTTTAAAATCTAGCTTATGAAACTTACCTAACCTTCCATTTTTTTAAGGTAAGTTTCCTTATCATTTTGTTACAACTTGAGAATCTGTGCTTAAAATTTTAGATGCATACGGCAAGGTAATATCTTTCGATAATCTATTTTTTTTTAAATGTTTCGTATTGCTCTGGCTTCACGTTGTTCATCTGCAGACAATTATCTTTTTCCCACATTGTTTTTATGGGTCAAAAAATGATATATTATCTAACAAAAAACTGTGCTAAACGGTAGAAGATTCTGTTAATTACTCTCAGGCAGGGATGGGCATACAGTACATCTATATGTATTACGTATGTATTACATATATGTATTACATATGTAATAAGTGTAAAATACAGCAAATTTCTTGGGAGTTGTATTACACATTCATTACATATGTATTACATACGTAATACATACTTATGTGGGGCAAAACACGTAGACCCGATTGGATCGACTGAATAAGTTACTCATTAAATTAATCAAAGATTACCCAGCTATTGATCACAATGAGCCAACGTTTTCCATAGTTAATCAGTAAATAAATCCCAAGCTGTTTAACCGAGAAACTCAGGGGACAGCGAGTAAACCATGAAATAGTCAAATAATTATTCATTAAAAATCATGACTAAAATCCCGAGCTTTATAACCCACTAACTCGGGGGAAAGCAAGGTAATAATTTATTAGTTAAATTATTAATTGTAAGATTAAAAACATAACCTTAATCCCAAGCTTCTTAGCCCAGTAACTCAGAGGACAGCGAGTTAATAATTTCTCAGTTGAATAAATAATTGTAAAAATACATACATAACCTAAATT
>JAPYYV010025365.1:0-11528 GCA_030522625.1 Copidosoma aretas
CCCCCCCCCCCCCACAGCCCCTCCACCGACCCCGTACCTCCTGCAGTCAGGGGTTAGTGCAACAGGAGTAAGTGGGTTGGAACGCAGAGCGCACAGGGGGGCAAGGCACTAGGATATATATATTTACGAGTAAGGCTCCGCGCCCTGTGTGCTCCGCGCGATATCCCCCACATTTTTCATGGTAACTGTGGGATTATATTAGATGAACATTGATAGCATCCTTTCATGTATAGAATAATTTACTTGAAGTTTTTCTTCCATAGGACCGTTAAGCAGGGAAAAAAATCGATGATTTCTAATTTTTCCCACTTTAAAATATGTAACGCAAGTAAATTTTTAATTTCTGAAAAAAACATTTTTCCACCGGATTTGAGCTCGCGATCCCGAGGATACGAGCCATGTACTGTGTCGACTTATTGCTGAGCTACCTCGGTTAATAAGCTATACATCACTACCTTCTATATTTCAGTTTGTATCTAACTTCTAGTTTAAATATTTAATTACTGTTTATTCATTAATTTTTAAAAATATTTTTTGGCTTACATTATTTAACTACCGAACAATTAATTTAATAAGTTTTTTTAAACTTTGAAATAGATTTCATTTGCAGCTTTTATATAAAATTGGTAATACTTCTTCCATTTTATTGATTTGTTAGTTTTTAAACAACTAAATAGTTTTTCTCTGAATTTATTCACTTTTTTAAAAGTTTTTTTTTTAAATTTTTTACAGATGTAAAATTTTCTATCAATAATTTAGAGATATAAGATTCTATGAATGAATTGATTTGATTGTCATTGATTCTTATTATTTCAAAATTTGAGCTGGAATCATTACCGAACAAATTTCGAAGTAATCAGCCACATCTACATATTTTTTGCCGAAAAAGTATAACTTAGTATACAGGTGCCCAAGTTTTTTTCAAGAATTTTCCCTAGATTATTGCTACTTTCTTCTTGACTGACTAGAATTACACGATTCTATAATTACTTCTAAAATAATTATAATATCGCCACTCTTCTAATAACTTAATTATTAAAAACAATGAATAGTTTTTACTTTAAATATTTGTTTTCTCTTAGAATATTAGGTTAAAGTTCATTGGGTTATTCAGTTGAAGGAGCTAGAGATTTATATGTATGCTTCTCTTTGATAATATTTTGTATTTGTTTATAAACTATTTATTAAAGAACATTGTAATCTTGCGAGTTGATTTGTTGATTGGGTTTAAGGTGCGTGAGTTTCGATTATTTGAATAAATTATTATGCTTAAGAGTTTGTGTCTTCTATTCAGTATATGTTTTATCTTCGGTATTAGTGTTAGTCATACTTTTTGTTTTCTGCCGTAGTAACATAAAGTTGGTTATTTTTAGACCTTGTAGTAAAGCATTGTTCTTAAACACATATTTTCTGTTAGACAAATATGGAGCTTACTTGCCCTAAACTCTAATTGGTTATCTTTGTTGTCAAGAGAATGTGATATCCAGCCAAGATCGTCTATTGACATTATGATCGAAATTATAATACACCTATGTAGTAAGTATGATACACGGTTAAATAGTGCTCATCAAATTTTGTATGAAAATAACATTTGTCCCGATTGGGAATCCTTAACCAATTACATTTTAGTAATAGTTTGCTAGACTACAACGTTATCATGGTCTGCATATGCCTGGTTTTCTTTCCACCATATCCATGAGTCGGTTGCTCTGTCCGATTCCTGTAATAAGGTGTAATTATCCTATGTATGTTATCTCGAAACCTAATATACTACTTTGCTTACGTTCTTAATTACTAAATAAATTATTTATCAACAATCAGTGTCAGCGGGAGAGTCTATTTTGTTATTCGTTTATATGTGCCTCGATGTCATTTAATTATAACTACGTATTGAGCTAAAGTGTACGTATTTTGGGTAAGTATCTGTTTCAATAGCTATATTACTGACGGTCCGGTTTTTTATTTACTGCCTCAGTACAGCAATATTGGTTATTTTTGACGTAGTAGAACATTGTTTTGAAACACGATTTTTTCTTTTGACAAATTCAGAGCTTCATTGCCCTAAAATCTGTCTGTTTTTTTCCTTGTCAAATGCATTTGCTATCTAGCTAACTGTGTCTATTTACATCATAATTAAAAGTATAATACACCTATAAAGTAAGTACATCACACTAAAATATATTGCTTATTATATTTTGAATGGAAAAAACATGGTTTCCAAATGGAAGATCTTAGCCTATCACTGGTCGGGTATACTTTGCTAGACTACAGCTGAATTATGGTTTGCACACACGTGGTTTTTTTCGCATCATGTGCATTAATCGATTACCCTGCCCTATTCCTGCAATAGGGTATTATTAGGGTACTATATAGGTGGAAGGACGTGTGCGGGCTACGGTACGGTCAAAATGAAGGGCGCAGTAAGGGGACTGTGGGGGGGGGGGGGGAACTAAAAAGGGGCGGGGTGGCGTCGATGTAAAAGGGTAGGCATGGTGGTTCAGACTTAATATAGAGCATCATTAAAATTGAGCATATTTTTACGTTATTTTTCCTTACTTTTGAGCATGGGAAAAAACGTGTGGAGGGGCGTGAGGAGGGGCTATTACTTACGACCCACACAAATAAACTATACAGTACAGGAAGATATATATATTATAGAATCAATAGCTTGGTAGTAAGAGCTACTTTTAGTCTACCCTCATGATATTGTATTGTACATTTTTTATTATAATGTTAATCTTAAAACATGTTGAAAGGAAAAATCAAAATAAAACCAAATTATTAATTCAGATGCGTAAACTTATAAATAAGTTGAGTGTGTGTGTTTGTGTGTGTGTGTGTGTGTGTGTGTGTATTAAGGAGTACGTTATAAGGTGATGAGTGGAGCTGAGGCAGAGGAGGAAGGGGAGCTGTGGGGATCTTGAAACGAGCTAAGGGGGAGCGGGGGGGAGCCAACCCAAGAAAAATTGGGTTGAAACTCACGTAAAAATGAACGAATAACTACGTGATTTGAGGGGAAGCTGTAAGGAGCCAGGGGGGTGTAGAGGGCGAGAGGGGGAAGCAGGGGGGCTTGGACTAATTTTTGTTCATACAACTATATAGTATAGAAAGATAATATATATATATATATGTATATAAATCTTCCAATAATTTATAGTTGTATGGTTTTAGGGCGAGTGCTAGCTCCCCTGCTAGTCCCAAGCTCTGCTCAAGCTCCCTCCCTTAATAAGCTAACATGATCTCGATTCACCGTAGAATATGACTAACGAAAAATTAGGTACTTCCGCCGATCCATTTAAGCTCCCCCCTAAGATGTTTTTCTTTATTATCGTGAAAATTGAATAAGTTATTTAATAAAACACCTTTAAATATAGAACTAAAGTTTGTTTGCAATTTCCTATGTATAACTATATAGCATTAAACATTTTATGACATATGGCAATACATAATAGGTTTTAGATTGGTATTGCCATATGTAATTCCATGTTGAAAAACATATGGATCTACAAGTTCAATTTTGAAAAAATTTGGTCACACATCTGGTTGCTGATTGGTCAGTGATCAGTTTGTTTCAGAATAATCTGGTTCCTCCAAGATAGTCATCTTCACCAAAAAAAAGCAATCATGCGGAATACTAGAGTCAGACAGAAAATACTATTAGAGGCGTATCCACGAAAAGCAACACTTATGTGAAAAAGCGATTGTTTAAATTTTATATCAAATAAATTAATTATAATTAAAGGTTAGGAAATGAGCTGCAAAACTTATTCCTTAAAAATAAACATAATATATAAAGTCTTCACTCATTTCGTGTATTTATTTTCAGCACAGTAGACAAGCTTATATAATTTATCGATGAATAAAGGTACTTACTTTCAGTAGAAAGACCAAAAAGGGCTTCTCATGCCGTTCATTCATAATGTTCATATCAAATTTTATAATTGTCATTAAAAAGACTTTTTTGTTTTACCAAATACTTATCATAATATTTAAAATTTTTTAATAATTCTTTAAATACTTTAAAAAAACTTTTCTTTCTAATACTAATACATTTAAAAAATGGAATTTGTAGAATGTAAAATAGTTGAATGAATCACAAACAATTTATTTAATAGATTATTTTACAAATTTGGATAAAATTATCTATGAGTATTAAAAAAAAAAAGAATATCTATAAAAATAATAGATTACTTTTATATAACAAATTTAAAGTCTGTAATAAATTTTTAAAATTTCATTTTCAAATTTTAACAATACATTTAGTAAAAAAATTTTATTTATAATGATCAAGTATTAGAATTTACGCAGTAACAATATTCGATACAGTAAGGAGTCGCTTTAGCCAAAAAAAAAAAACATAAAAGGTCTAAATAATATAAAAGGTTTCCAAATTTATTGGTAAAAATTGTATAAAATGTGTATATAGTGCGATAGAAATGTAATGAGCTTAAATGTAATAAATCGACGGAATCATCATAGTAATATAAGTACATACATAATCTTATATTGATAAAGTATAGATGTTCTAAAATTTATTCAAAAGTCTTATTTTTTTTATGTTTGTTCTAGCTTATACAGTTGTTTGATAAGTCATTAAAATATATCGCAATTAAAAAAAAAAAAAACGAGTGAGTTGACCCGAAAAAAGTACTTTAGTTGTTCTATATAAATGCACTGTAATATATGCTAAGTTGAATTTGGTTATGTGTTATCTGGAATCACAATACATCACAGCTATGTATGTGTCTGAAGTCCTAGGCCAAGCAATAGATTTTTTCAAACTTTTTTAATTTTTTTAATTGGATATTTTGTAAATATTTTTAAAATACCATGACAGAAAAAAAAATTGAAATATTTATGAATAATTAAAAAAAAAAAATATTTTTATCATTTTTTGAATTGAATAATGTATCTTTTTTAAGTTCCACTAATAAATAAGAGAACAATTGCAAATCTTATAAGAAATTCCATACATTCATTTCATAATTATTAATATGATTCATTTTACAAATACAACAAATTAGGGGGTTGGCGAGCAGAGCGCGCAAGTTGGACAAATATATATATATATACAGGGAATAATTATCAAAAAAACATAGGACAGGTTACGTTGTGTAATTACACAGCTATTAGAGGAATCAAAAATGGTAAGATTAATAACGGTAATTCATTGCGAATTAATAAACAAGACTCTACAATATTTATGCAGAAAATATGGGTCATATGTAAAATAAAATGATACTAAAAAACAAGAGAACACAAATAGAATTAAAGACTAACGTAAAGATAATAAAGGAAGTATTAGGAGATACAAAAATTAGACAAGCCTATGAAAACTAAGCGACATAGCAAAAAGCAAAATTCAAATGAGTTTTGAAGAGTTATTTAAAGATTAAAAGAGAAAAAAGGAATGTTCATAAAAAAAAGGTATAAAAGAATAATTTTGAAAATTTGTTAAGAAATAACACTAATATATATTATACGGAAAAAAATATATCTATCATTGAATAAAAGAATATCTTGGGAAAAATAAAAAATAGAAAAGTCACAGGAGTAGACAGAACTATAGAAAACTGCTTTAATAATCTGCAAATAATTTAGACGATTTATTTGACAAACATACTTCATAGCTCATAGACTAACACACATACTATCGAAGAATGGGAAATAGCAAGAATCTTCGAAATTCACAAGGCAGAGAATCAGTAGAAGGACGTTAAAACTACACAAGAGTGGCTTTCCAAACAAGCATTTAAGATTGAAGCAATAATAATCGCTTAAAAAGTAGAAAAATCGGTAGAGCAGTAAAAAATGATAAAAGAGAGTTAGACTGCCATTAGAGCAAAAGAAATCACAAGACAACATATTTTTTACTAAATTATTCAATTGAAAGATAACTTAAGGAAGTATTTAATAAATTACATGCTGTGATTGTAGACATTAAAACAGAATTTGATAACAATAATAGAGAAATATTCCGGGTCTAATTAGCTTTTTTTATGAAAAAATCTATTTGTTCCGTCAGATGGATTATCTGAAAATATTGAACATGAGTATTTTCTTTCTTCACGTAAACAAGAACTAATAAAGATAGAGCCGGTTGAAGTTCGAAGTGAGAGACAAGTGACGTCACTGCTCGAAAACGATGTAAGAGCGATAACGTCATAGATGCATAGGCAACTCTAAGGCGTAATGAACTGTTATGTTTAACTAGCAAGTACGTGCTTAATTCTTTATAAATCATGATCAAAAGCTTATGAAATACTTTTTAGGTCTTACACTTTCTCATAGTTGTTGTCAGAACTTGATAAGTATTTTTTTTTTTTTTTTTTTTTTTTTTTTTTTTTTTTTTTTTTTTTTTTTTTTTTTTTTTTTTTTTTCTTTTTTTTTTGGAAATTCTAAAAAAATTATGCACGTATTTGTTACACATCATCTTAAAACCATCTGCACAAAATTTCAGGTAAAAATGTTGTATAGAAAAAGGTCTAGAAGCAATTTTGTAAAATTCTCTTCCACGGCCACGTGGCTGCGGCTTTTGTCTGTTATTTCTTCTAATTTTTATGAATGACTTTCAAAATTTCAAGATCAGCCTGATGTCGTAAAGTTCATTTCTGTTTAGAGTTTTGTGAGTACTAAGTTTATAACTTTACTGCCTTAATGTTTACTTATATTTCATCGTAATTAAGTAAAAAAAGTGCAAAATACTAAGATTACGCTTACCATACACTTTTCTATCTTTAGTATATTTTTGCAGTTTAACCACGAGATAAAAATATAGTGCTTGGTAATTAAATAATCAATAGAAGAATCATTTAGTTCTAAACAAAATAGAACCTTCTGACATCAAGCTACCCTGCAATTAAAAAATTTAATAATAAAAATCAGAATAAGTAATAGACAAAAGCCACAGCCACGTGGTCGTGCAACGAAATTTTACTAAATGGCTTCTAGACCTTTTTCCATACAACATTTTTATCTATAATTTTTTGCAGATTTTCTTCAGATGATGTGGAACAGATCTGTGGAAAAACGTTTTAGGATTTCGTATCGGACTTTTTTTTATTAAGGCAATAACAGTTTCAAAGATTAAAAATTCAAAATTTTTCCCAAGAAAACAGGAATACTGATCAAATTCTAACTATAACTATAAAAATGTATAGGGCCTAAGGAGAATTTCATAATATTATTATTATGATTTACAAGCAATTGATCAAGTGCGAGCGAGTTGAACATAACTGTTCACAGTATTCACTATGGCTTAGAGTTGGCTATGCATATATGACGTCATGGCTAACACCATCATTTTTTAGTAGTGATGTTACTTGTCCCTTATTTCGAACTTTAACGAGCTCTAGCTTGATTAGTTATTGTTTATGTAAAAAAAGAAAAACTACGTGTTAAATATTTTTTGATAATCTATCTGATTGACTCAATAGATTTTTTCATGAGATATGCTCATTAGATTTGAGAGGGATTGGTGTAAGAATAACCTAAACGTTAAAAAAAATCTAAAAGTGTACAAAAACATCGTTGATTGCGGGTAGCAGCCATCAAAGTTATTTAAAACTTTGAAAGAGGTAAGGCAAGGGTGCCCATGAAGCCTGGTACTTTTAAGTTAATTTATATAGAATATCAACGATCAGTTGATCTAAAATAATACAGGAGGTGTAACAGTATGCCAATTTACAATTAACTGTCTTAACTTATCTGATAACGTTGTTTTAGGCGCCAAGAATTTTAAAGACACAAAACGTTGGCAGAAAGACATATATATTAGGTACAAAACATATACTGGAAGTAACCAGAAAAAAAAATTGTCTTTTTTAGGAATGAAGAAGGGATGGAAATAGATCTGTTTTAATTTAAATTGGATGAATTGGAAGATTAAAACTGGGAGATAGATCCAGAGGTGTGGTTCTCAAAAAACAACTTTCGTGGCACGGCGAAAAAAGCGACAGGTGGGGAGCAAAAGATAGTCAAAACAGTTTTAGATTCAAGCTAAAGAGATAAAGTAGAAAGTATAAGTTAAAGATTATTTTTCATGGATTAGATGATAAAATTATATTTCATATACGTAGCGGAGACTTGCATATGAAAGAGAAAAAAAAATAGGTACAAAAAATAGAATGTAGATTCAAAATATGAATTTGGATTTAAATACAAAAATCCAAGGATATATATATCAAGATAAAAGGCGGGCAGGGTAGACATGGATTTGGGAATAGAAAAGAAAAGAAAAAGGCTAAAAAATAGATGCAGACAAATAGAAGAAAGGACGGAGACTAAATCAATAAAAATCATACAAAATAGATAAAGAAGAGACAGTTGTATATTAAGATGCTTTGCCCTCGAGAGGTACGCTATCTAGCAGTATTTTCATGAACTTTACTCACTGATGGAGCCAAATGATCACGTATGTGTGTCAAAAGCAAATTTAACCTTTATTTTTCGTTGTTTTTCGTTTTATAACTGAAATGACTTAATATGTAAGCATACGATTTTTTTCTACGACTGATAAAAAAAATTCTTAAACTTTCAAGAATAAGATGAAAATTTTTATTTGATGAGGTAAAAATTTTCCTTTGAATAATATCCAAAACAGAGCGGCAATTTAGGAGCTGTTCCATAAGACTCCGGTTCTTAGACAAGGACGGTCATACAATTTAAACGAACTTTGACGTTGTTTTTTACAAAAACTAAACGTACGATCTCTTTTAAATTTACCAGTACCTGTATTAATGTATAATCTACCAACAAAAAGATTTGTAAGCAAAAGTATAAAAACTGATTTTTCGGGCAATGCATCTTAAAAAGTAGAAGATAAGAAAACTATAGGACTTATAAGAGGAGCAACGAAGGGAAATAAACTTTAGAAAATTAAAGATAATTTTACAAAGGAAAAAAAGACTTTTGTCAATCAGAAAAAACAAAAAAACTATATAGTGATTGATAACATTATGATTTCTTAAGGTAGCTCCCTTGTCTACTGCTCTAGTCAAGTATGAGAGTTTGACTTCAGTATATATATAGGTATATACATACAGCAGTGTCGGTATTCTGCTAGTGTCTATCTCATAACCATGAAACTGATTTTCACGACTTTCTTGGCAAATATCTTTTAAAAATGCCCCGTTACCAGCATTTTGCAGAAGAGAATTAAGAAAAACGAAGATTTTTCTACAAGTACATCATAATATGTCTGCTCAGGTTTTTTATTGTGAGTTCTAAAATGCCTGTAAAGCTGAGTTTTTAATGCTCTGGCATATGAGCTCATGTTAAAAAGTACAACTATGAGCTGAAATATCTCGAGATTTGGTCCCGCTCGGGGTATAAACAAGGACACCGTTGGATTCAGCGGATCAAAATCTATCAAATGAAATATATTTCATTCCGTAGGTTTTCGCAAGGGAACTACTTTAAATATAAAAAAAAAAAGAATGTACAGGGAGAAAAAAATGTAAAGAACGAATAACATATAAAGAAGTAAAAAGTTTTAAAGTAATAGACTATAGTGTCTGCAATGAAAGAAAACTAAATTATAAAGCACATAATAATATGTAAAGAGGAAAATAAACAGCAAATTATATGATAATAACATCAGTCAGAATATAGGATTCGACTATAATGGAGAGATATGCAGGAGGGAGATGATTCATGTGAATGTACAAGATATTTATGTGGTAAATTAGGCAGTACAGAATAAAGATCGAAAATTTAATGATATGTAATGCGTTGTAAATTATAATATTGCACTAGTGCATACTGCATGCTATTTTTCGATCGTCTTAAAAGTAAGTCAACCATTCAACTTGAAATGGATAGGCTACGTGCGTGCATAACTTACATCACGCAACTTCCAGAGCATGATGGCAGGGAAAATGAGCAAACCCAAAAAAGAAAGTACAAAGTGTGCGCATAAAGGCGAGCTGCGGCACCGAACGAAGTAGTCTACCTTCGGGAGCTCTCACCTGCTTGTCACGGAGATATTGAGACTGATCTCTGGATCTTGCACCCACTTATTGTGGAGATATCGAGTTTTTCAGTCACAGTGACGAGTATACGAATATTCTAAAAGATGTTTCTGCAACCTGGCACCTGGAGGCTTCTCGGGATCTATTCAGAGCGACGCACAGCAGTTCACCGCCAAGTCCACTGTGAGTGGGAGAGAGAGATGAGAGCTGACCCGGCGGAGATCATTTGATACGAGAGTGAGCCTAGCAGATCTGCTGGAGAAAGTGTGAGCATGTTTACTAACCATAAATACCTGGCAGGCTCGGCTTCCGCGCCTCCCAGGTATCCTTGATCCTCTGGTGGAACAGAGACCACGTGTCTTAGGTGAAAGTACTCTACACGGAAAGAAATTTGGACGTTCGACATCTCAATTATTTTACCTTACATGGATCAACTATTGTTGAGCTTTAGTACCACGAAAATTGACCAATGTAACCTCTAACTGAGACGCACAGCCGTTCCACAACATTTGAGATGTACCGTGTAAAAGTTGGACGCTTGACTGCTCGAGATTCGAGCGCCCTATCCTTAAAAATATCGTGCGCTTAGAGCTCGAAGCTGGCAGCGTGGAGGCTCGATGTTGGGAGCTCTGGGCTCCCGATGTTGACCCCCCTGAGCTCAAGTGCTGTTTACCTTGCGTAGGCAAACTTTTGATGCGTATACAACACGAGCATTTTGCGCGGACATATGTGTATATACGTCATACATAATTTATGATTTGATTAAAATTATTTTTTATAATATCTGCTAAAATTATCCCTCTAATAACATAATATTTTATGGTAAAAAATAAATTACCGCACGTACAAGCGAGATTTTTTTTTGTTTAACAACGATAATTGCAATTATTATCGCTTTTAAAGTAGAAATAACTTATTTGGTAATTCATTGCAATTATTGCTCCCAACATTTAGTGCCCGAACGTGAATTCTATCATTTTTGAAAATTGAATTTTCGCGCTACACTCGCAACGAACTAAAGAGTACGTTAAGCTAACCTAGCCGGATATCGTAAGGTATACGCACTACGCACATGGTCTGATAAAGAAACTTGTTTACGTCCATGCAGTGAGCAGTGAATCGCGATAACGTAGGTAAATAAACGCAGTGCAAAGAATCATTTAAGTATTAATTGTGAGATATACTGTTTATTTAACACGCAAAAAGTAAGTAAATATTCACGCAAATATGTTGTTAGGTGTTCATTACTGTGCTCGCTAGATATAAATTATTAAATGATTGACTATGTACTGTGTAAACTGTGTGAGTGCGCACAAGTAAGAAGTACGAAGTTCCCATTATATATTTTAAACCAAAATATCATGCGTAGAAAGTTTTTGTCAACGAATGTAAAACTCGAATTTGTAATAAGAAAAAGGTGCACCTTGTAGGACGATGCTTGTTATCAAAAGTAAACGGAGAATCTTATATTTCTACGAAATACGACATTTTATCCCTATAATATACAGTAACCTTATTACACTAGAAAAAAAAAAAAAAAAAAAAAAAAAAAAAAAA
>JAPYYV010025370.1:0-15231 GCA_030522625.1 Copidosoma aretas
AAATGATACCCTATGCTCATGAGAACAAAGGTCCCAGATATATGCTGACGGTGGTAGATGTATTCTTAAACTATGCTTGGGCTGTACCAGTAAAAAGAAAAACTGGTGAGTATGTTACCGCAGCTATGAAGTCCATATAACGAGATGTGGAGTGCTGAAAAATCTGCAAACCGACAGAGATAATGCTTTTCGAGAGCTTCTATCGCCTGATTGGTTAACTCTAACCATCTTCGTAAATCATGATCATCTGCTTGAGCAATCTACCTCAGTACGTTTTCAGCAACTCTGCGGTGTACTTAAAGTACTGAATATCCATGATGTTGAATCTGTGTATGATATAATATCTATTATAGTAAGGATACTAAGATCAGATAGTAGGGAGAAAATAGTGGTGGTTGGTAAAGGTCTATTAATGCTCCTAACTTCTTTTGTTTCATAAAAAAAAAAAACAACATTAAAGTGGGAAAATAGTGGTGGTGGGAAAACCTCGATCGATCCTTTAAACTTCTTTTTTCTAAAAATGACTTCGAAATTTTTACATGCTTACCTCATGATGGATGCTAAGCTCAAGAATACATTATGATAATCGCAAATTAAAAGAATTTTATTTATAGCTTACACTTTACTTCTTAGGAATAGAGAATAATGGACAGTGCTAATAGCTCTGTTCTTAATAAGATCGTTTGATTGAATGAGCTTCTTCACGTTTTTTTTTAAACCTATACACTTACAACTTATTCTTACTCTCTAAAGTGAAGGATAAAGAGAAGACTGAAGGGCATTGGAAGAAGCTGCCTAAAATTTAATTTTTTTTTATCTTGGTGGAGGGCTTTTTATCTTACCCACCTCCCCTTATTCTGCGCAGTCAAACAATCATACTATGATTGCCCCATTAACCTTTTTTTTTTGTACAAAAATTACAAATTATACAAAATAGAAAATCATAAAAATTCCTACTTTCTAGAGAGAGTTATAGCTTTCATAGGAAGATGTCGCTTTTTTGGATTTTTAGGTTCCTCTACATCTTTATCTCCGCTCTCCGTAACCCCCTTCACATTCACGTCCTCATCACCCGCTAAACCCTCTACATCAACATCGTCCTTTTCCCACCCTTCTTTCACTTTATAAAGAATAAAGTAAGACTCGCCTGAGTCAGATTAAAGTGGGTAAACATCATAGTTCACTTTATTCTCATCAACATTAACCTTCTCCCCCTCCCCATCAGAGAGACGACGTCTCACATTATCTTAGAATGATAGTGTGGGGGTAGAGTAGATATAGGGCTCTTTGGATATTGATATTGTTGGTGGAAGTGATGGTGAAGATAGTGGTGGTGGGGGCAGCTCCCACAGAAGGGGGTTGCGAGGGTAAAAAGAGAGAGTGTTCGATCTAGTAGCCCTGCGCTGATTAGTTTCACCATATTCTGGACTACCGATGACGTAATTCAGATCGAACGTACGTGTGAGCTTTACAAGTGTGTATGTAATATGTATAATTATACTTAATTGGTGAAAACGGTTCTAAAAATGGCGGACTAGGACACTTTCTTCTTTTAGCTTTTCTAGACAGGAGTTGAATAACTCCCCTTCTCAAAGGCAAACCTACCTTTTTCAGTCCTTCTTAACGGGAAGAAGTCGACTCTTTTCGAATGACACAAGAATAAATAAATGATCATCATCATCACTATGGAAAAGGCGATGGATTTATTTTTCCTCTTTAACTTTAAAATAGTTAAATTATCATAAATTCAAAGAATTACAATAATGAATTCAAATATCAAGAAATGCGTACGTTATACCCAAGAAAAGATCGTGAAGAGTATGTACTTAATATAAGGACTTGCTTTTGAAAAAGTCAAATAAAGAATAATTCTCCTCTCTGATTCTGCTAGTCTTCGATACAGATTGGAAAATAGTGATAGATAACCTGAAAAAAGGGGGTCTACTGATGAAGATAGTAGGTGGAAGTAGGGATTGGAGAGGATGTATGGAGCTGAAAGGGATGTGGAGAGCTCAGTCAACAGCAAGTCGACAGATAGATCCGATCTACTGATGCGACATTTGTTTTGCGTGCACGTAAGGCATCGACTGGGCTCTACAGCTCTCCTTTTACTAGTCTATATTAAATAGTGGTGGGGAGTCATGTAGGTATAGGGTAAACGAAGGATAGGGTGGGGTACAGGGGCAGGGTAGAAGAGTGGGGAGTATTTTTGCGTATATAAGGAGCCAAATATAGCTAAAAAGCTGAGTTGAGAACAAACTACTAAAAAGATCGGACCTTTTTGATGATAGACTACGTTGTTAATGTTCAAGGCTTTCGTAGGTGCTTAAAATTTTTTTTTTCTAAAGAGCTTGTTATTTTGAATTTAAAAAAAAATTGTATAACTCGATACAAAGGAAGCGTTAAAACTGCAAGTCTTTCACAAACAATGTAAAAACAAATTTTTTTTATAGGAATCAATACAAGGAGCATCATTATTCTATGTTTTGCGTTGAAAAAAAACAGTTCAAGCGTTTCTTTCGCAACAAGCTGTACACTCGATTAAAGCTTGTTAACTCCTGAACAGATTGGCACGTTGAGGTATCCACTGTCCAAAGGTGATACATCTCTTTTCGAGTTTTAAGCGATAATGTGACAGAAACAGACCACAGCTCGTGGTGCAGTTAAGCATGAAACAATGCTTATTTACTAAATTGCTTCTTAAATTTTTTTTATAAATATTTTCATCAAAAATTTTAAGTACACATGGTTAAAAGGTAAGTTTATAGAATAGTATGAAAAATTCCCTGGTCGATGTTAATTTACAACACACTCTTATTAATCGAACTTAAATTTTTTAAGTTACTATTTTTTCAGAAAAGCCACCAAACTTTTGAGATTTTGACGAATACTGTGGAAAAAAAAACTGTCTTAGAAATATCAGTAGATTTTTTGGACCTGATTCGCTGATCACACTTTAATTACTGGCAGGTTAAACGTGACTCCGTAATAACCGCCAAAAATTGATGTACGTACGGCTTTGCCGCAGCAGAGCCCCGAAAATGCTTACTCTAAGCTAGGCACTTAAAAAACTTGCAGTTTAGCGCTTTTAAATCGTAGTCATTGCGTTTTGATCAAGTTTAGGAATAGGAAAACAGAGCTGAAGCTGGCCCATGAGCCAGCTCCAAGGTTTTTGCAAGTTCTGAAGACTGTGCTCGTTCCAGGGTTGAGGCAGAAAGGTTCAAGCCCGGCACCCTGCAGACTACTTGACTTCAGACTGCTTGAAGCACAACATTGTAGAAAATACACACTCTAGCCGACATTTGGCGACAAAGGTTTTGCATGGATGGGTATTTTTATGCACCTAAATCTGTATTTATCATTTTATTGCTATAATAACTTGTCGATCCCTCTGAAAGTTTACTTTGATGTTAGATTTGTGGTATTGCGACATGTGAAAAAAATTGATGAATTCCACAGTGCATTTTCTTATGGAATCCATTTTTATGTCACTCCCCTATAAGGTTACGTGTTAAATTGCAGTTCTTTTAACATTTATTATATAAAAAATGGTGTAAAAAAACGATTTTAAATTTTACATGAGACTTTCCAATATCATTACAAACATCTTCTAAAATTTCAGGAAGATAATACAGAAAACTCCATGTGTGATGAACGTACTTAAGTAGTAAGTAGTCGGAAATACCGACCTAATATTTTAGGAGGAATTCTAGTGGCAAAGCGATACCTGCAAAATTGACCCAAAAATCACTTTTTTTCATTATATTAAGGTAAATATCTCGAAATAGAAGCCCTTGATTTTCAAAGAATATTGTGCTAGACTTTTTTTTATCCTTCTCCAATTATCTACGATATCGTGTGGTTTTAGGCAAAATAATATTTATCTACTCCATTGGACATAGGTAAAAACCAAGAAAAAAGAGAACCCTTATATTTCAATGCACTGAAAATCGATGGAAGAGTTTTTTGTTTACTATACAAATCTAGTATTATGTAGTTCTAGGTATGTATGATTATTAATTAAAATTGATCAAGATCGGTAAAGTAGCTTTGGCACAATGTTATTTGCAGCTAAAAAATTAAAAAATTTAATTTCATGCTTGTGCCACAATACTAATCCAAAATTTTTTCTGATTTTTTTACGTATGCTGGGAGACCAGAGGTATTTTGTTGAATATATCTTCAAAATGATGAAAAAAAAATAATAATTTTCGAAAATTAATAATTTTTTGTAATGATTAAACAATTGCTAATAAATGTTTACCTAATGATTATCAACATTGGTGTTCTTCTCTCAGCTTGGTACCCAAAATAAAAAAAAATAGCTTTCTATGCGCAAAAGAATCGCAGACACATTTTTTTCCTTTTCCCTTACTAATTTAAAGTAGGTAAAATGATTTATGTTCTGGTCCTCTCGTCATTCCCACTCGCGCACCAAAGTCTAATCTGCGTGTCCATGTTACACTTCTCTTTTTTTTTACGTCGCTTTACAGTATCTAAAGAGAAGTGACCTCAACTAACTGAATTTAACTGTGTATTAATTTGCTTGAATAATTTCTTGTTATCTAAAAGAATTTTAACATAAGCATCAATTTGTGATAAACATTAAACGTTAATGAATACAGTTCATTTGAACATAAAGAAGCCCAAAAATGCTTAAAATCTTCGTAACAACACATTTTACTGCCACAGAAAATTTTGTTTACTTATTTAAGAAACTACTATTTTATGCTATTTAACATCTAATAATTTTTTTAAATTAAAAAGGTTAAAAAAAGATTAAAAAAGTTTTTTTTTCTAGTTGCTTACTCTAATGTAGGTCTCTAAAAATGCGTGGAAAAATCAGAAAATATGTCAGATTAGTATTGTGGCTCAAGTATAAAATTAAATTTTCAGCCAGTAAGTTTTTTAGCTGCAAATAACATTATGTGAAAACTACTTTACCGATCTTTACCGACTGTATTTATAAGTTATACATACCTGGAACTACATTATACTAGATTTTTATAGCAAACAAAGAACTCTTCTATCGATTTTCAGTGCATTAAAAGATAGGTGTTTTTTTCTTGATTTTTGCCTATTTTTCAATGAGTAGATAAATATTTTCTTGCCTTAAATGACACGATTTTGTAGAAAATTGGACAAGAATAAAAACATGTCTAGCACAATTTTCTTTAAGGAGGCTTCTATTTCATGATATTTGCATGAATATAACGAATAAAATTGATTTTTGGGTCGATTTCGCAGGTATCGCTTTCCCACTAGAATATCTCTTAAAACATTTACTGCAAACCCTCTCAAACATATTCAAGATGTTATTTCCGATCACCTACTACTTAAGGTCGCTTGTCACACATGAAGTTTTTTGTAGTATCTTCCTAAAATTTCAGAGGATGTTTGTAATGGTACTAGAAAGTCACATGTAAAATTTGGGACGATTTTTCAACACCATATTTAGATAATGAATTTAAAAAAAACTGCAATTAAATACGTTATCTGATGGAGAAGTCACATGAAAATTTATTTTATAAAAAATGGTCAGTAAAATTCGTCCATTTTTTTTGCATGTCAAGATACCACAAATCTAATATCACAGTAAACTTTCAGAGGTATCGACAAGTTATTTATCCAATAAAACGATGAAAACAGATTAAGATTCATGTATATGGAAGTACTTATTCATGCGAAACAGTTGCTGGAGCTGCGACAGGATCGTTTCGCCCTCACCACTCTCTAGTTTCCCCCCGCTAACTGTGATAAGCATCCTTGAAACGTGATTAAGCAAACTAACAGCCGTTTCACTCAGTGTTCCCAATGAACTGGTAAATTTTCCTTGCATCACAAGCATAACCCTGGGCAAGTGCGGAATTATTGTTAGGATTAAGTTAGGATTTAAGTATCTAGTATTCATACAACTTTCAAAACAAAAAATGCCGAGTATCTGTAATAAGTCTGTGAGTGGCTGAATGCTCAAAAGAGTTTTGGAACATAAAAAAAGAGTAAAAGTATTTTTATTGAATAACTTGTTATGAAAATGACAACATAACCTAACTCACAAGCTGTTTAACCCTGTAACACGGGAAACAGCAAGATAATATTATATTATTAATATGAATTATTATCAAAATATTAAGACAACTTAAATCCTAAGCTTTTTAACCTAGTGACCCAGGGGGCAGCTAGCTAATAATATAATATTATTATACATTAATAATTGAACAAGCACATAACCCGAATCTCAAGATTTAAATTAGGTTACTAGGTTAAAAAGCTATTAATTTTGGTTATATTGTTATTTATATAATAATTTATTGGTAAAATTAATATCAAATCAACTCATGTTTTCTAGTGTTACTGGGTTAAAATGCTTGTGATTTGGGTTGACATTTTATTTTTATAAAAACTTATTTAATTATTATGTTCATTACTCTTTGACTCCTTGGTTATCGGATCAAAAAGCTTAGGATTTAAGCTATGCTGTTATCTGTACAACAATTTCCTTACTTATTATAGTATTTACTGGCTGTTTTCTCTTTTACAGAGTTAAAAAGCTTGGAATTTACTTTGCTGGGTTTTTGCAGTTTTGCCCTACTAGGTAATCGGGCTTCCGATATTTTAGATATAAAATGTTTTATTTATACATCACAATAACAGGCGGTCAAGCGTATTTGGTTACTAGCTATCACGTGTTTAGGATACATTTTACTTGATAGGTTCAATGCACTTTGTGGCGTAGTTTCTTTTTGTTATTGATGTCCATTCTAGGCTGTAAGACGTCTAATAAGTTTGTCCAGTACTTCTGTCCAGTCCATTAACATCTCTGGCTCAAGGTGATTAGTGAGTAAGTTTTTTTTAAGTTGATATTAAGAGCCTGACAATCAGACAGATAATTTATTCATTCATCAATCAACAAGCTCGCTGGGTTATTAGGATAGAGATTGTGTATTGATAAATTATTAACCTATTGATCAATCAACAATCGTATTGATACAGTAGGTCATAGAATTTTTGTATCTGTCTATCAATAAGCTCGGTGAGTTAGTAGATTATTAGGTATTATTAATTTATTGATCTAATAATCAGTCATCAAGTGCGCTGAAGCATAAGGTTATGTATTCTGCAGTATAGATAATTTATGTATCAAATAAGTGCCTTGGGAGAGTAGCTTATAGATTATATGTTTTAGATTTTATTTACTCGTTATTCAGTAAGATGGTTTTTTGAGAGTCAGATTGTTTATTATTATTAATTTATCACTTATTCATCAATTTAAAAGCACCCTGGGTTATTAGCTTATAGACTATTTATAATGGATAATTTATTTATTTATAATTTGATAAGCACGCTTAGCCATCAAGTTATAGAATATTTGTTGTATTTTGTTTATTTATTCATCAATCTAGAAGCGCACTGGGTCGTTAAGTTATATAATTTTATCATTGATTTAATATACGGCACGCTGGGTTATCAGGTTATGGATAATAAATTATTTATTTAGTAATAAGCGCGCCGAGTTATTAAGTTATAGATTATTTATTATGCATGATTAATTTATTCACTCATCAACGAGCGCACTGGGTCATAAGGCTATTGGTTTTTTGTAATAGAATATTTATGTGACAATTGCACCGAAAGATAATGTGGCCTTTGTAGACTGACCGTTATGGAACACCCTTCCATATTTCTATCATACGCTTTTCAGCTATATATTTCTACTCTAAAGACTGGCTGTAGCCAACCTGACGGCAAGAAGTTACCAGTCGAGTTTTATGGAAAATTTCGCCGAATGTCGAGCCCGACTCTCGACCTTTTGAAGAATACTTACGCAAGAAACGTTTCTGATGACGCATTTACATACATACAAGCGAGATACTGCTTTCGCCAGTCTTAAAGCTTTTTATAGCTTTTTTATGCTAATAATAACTATGGAATTTATTAGGGTGACGTACTAGCGCTATCTACCGATCAGAGAGAAGTTGTAAGGCCCAGTGCGCTGTGGCAGAGGACTAGGTCATAACACATTTTGGTGACAACGGTGGTATACCTTGAGGTCATCACCTAGAAGATACTGGAAGATTTTTTTTTTGAGAGTGAGCAGTGTGTGCGACGCGACGTGTAAGGCTTCTGATGGTCTTAGAGAATTAAACTCGATCATTTTAACAGTTTATTCTTGAAAAATGAGCAACAGATCAGTCATTCCAAAAATTATTTTTAAAATTTATTTAATTCCAATAGTACTAAAAGCAATATTTATTTTAGCCGTTATACACATAACGATTAACACACCAAAAATTGCACCATAGAAAAATAGAATAATAAGAAACATTATATGAGTTAGCTGATATTATCCCAGAGTTTAACAATAAAGATTTGCCGAACTAGATACTTATGTTTACTAATCTCTCGCAAAGTATGTCGATCCTGCGGAAAAAGATATCTTTATTAAAAAGATCATGACGAGTATTTCCTAAGTTATGAAACAAAATCATACTATTGATAAAATGGAAAATTTTTAAAAGTTGCGAGAATTAATTCAATTTATAACTCTAGAGTAGTTATAACAAAGATTTTGTGAATACAGTCGTTTTTGAATGTCTGAAGATAGAAGATTGGCGCCCGGAGTGCCAAGGGGGCAAATCCCACCAGTTTATATATATATATATATATATATATATATATATATACTAGTGGGGATTGGCCCTCCTGTGCACTGTTCGCTCAAGCCCTTCTTTATACATTATACATTTAAATTCAAAATATTTATTTTTCGTTTTTTTATTCTCATTTTTAGTGTAATTATAGAATTTAATACTTAAAATGATTTTGCTGCTTTGGTAAATATTATCTTGAAAATATTATAACATACATTACATTGATTTTGTAGAATTGATAGATAATATAAATAAAAATACCTTATTTAGACAGTTGTTACTTTCAAAATTTACTATATAATCTTTTTGTATGCATATTCATCACCGGTATACGTATGAGACAGGCAGGTTCTTTGAAGAAAGTAAAAAATATATGGTTTGCTATATAGTTATAATTTCAGAACAATTATTGTTTTTCACATATTACATAATGTTTTTTTTTGTCTAAGTTAGGTACAGGGAATATCTGTCTCTTAGTGGTTTATTTAGGCTGATTAGCCTCGGACATAGCTGTCGTATATTTATATGCATCGATTAAATAAAATTTAAATACTGATGTAAATAATAACCATAACAAAAAGTTAGCGCACTTGTCTATTTATCTCGAAGGCGGTGTCAAAAGAAAAGCTAACTTAATAAATCAACAACACACAACAATCAACGATACACAAAAATGTATCATGATTAAAATAATTCAACAACCCGACATATGTAAGGGCTGGATAACTGCTGTGGGGGGCCAAGAGAAGGCTCGGGGGAGCTATGGAGGGAAGGGCTATCGGATAATTTGGGGGGGGGGGGGGGGGGGGGGGGGGGAAGAGGGGGGTGCAGAGAAAAATTCAATCCTTACAACTATATATGTCTAGTAAGATACATCTTACCATATTAGAGTAGTTTTGGTGGGTTTTTCCAAATAAAGTGTGTGATGCGGCTGTTGGAGAGGAGTGGGTTGCAGGGTGCGTGGAGGAGTTCGACCTAAATTTTGTCGGATCAAAATCACAGAGACACAAAGCAAATTTTTCGTTACTATGTGGGGGGGCTGTGGGAGTTTGTAGGAGGAAAAAAAGGTTGGGGGGGGGGGGGGGGGAAAAACCCCCCAAAACTACCCTAAAATGGTAAGATGTATCTTACTAGCCAAATATAGTTGTAAGGGTTGAATTTTTCTCGGCACCCCCCCCCCCCCCCCCCTCGCGATCCCCCCTAAATGAACGAGTGAATTCGTTTGATTTTTACCTATTTTGTTACGATTGTCACTTGTTCTTAGCCCTCTCCTTGACCTTTTACCCCCCTTTACCCTTCTCTTCATCTCTTACATTCGCTTGTTGTCTCCGTTTTTTACTTAAATTTGTTTATTTTTATCTGAAGGGCCCCCCATCAAGCCCCCCTCTTCAACTCCCTCACTGCCTCCCCTCTCTTCTTCTTGACCCTCAGGAACTTAGTTTTGATCCATTTTCGGTAAGATCCTAAAGATGTCTGGAGGCACCCTAAGGACATTTCACCGAACTTTGCCGAAGACAGACAAATTATTCCGATTGCAGACAAATCCCCTCACCATAGCACTCTTACATCGTCTTACATTGCCGAAAAGAATCTATGACAGCTGGACACAAATGCTCTTTGGATTGACTGTTTTGCCCGCACGTATTATTTTGGAAATAGACAGATACGAATTGACAATATAAATTGACTGTTAGTGATATCACTGATTACACAATTCCCCCTCAATATCTCTAAACCCTTCGTCACCTTATTTTAAGGACGTAGAATATTTTCACACTATCCATATACTTTTGCTTTTTTACTCTCGTGACTCACACCAATACTGTTTTATGGTTTTGTTAATGTAATAAATTATTATTCATATTTCATTAGCTTCTTTGTCCTCCACTTACTCCTTCGTATCGTACATGTAATTTATTTTATTATTTCTATGAATATTTCCTCATTTTATATAAAAAAAAAACGTAATGGTTTCTCCACTCTACCTTGCGGTGATTATTCAGAAGCGCTTTTTTAAGTGGTTTCCCATTCACCTTTGTAACATCAAGACTATAGCCATAAAAGTAGTTAAAGATAAATTACTTACACTTAGAACTATCTTTTTGGCCTGTTGTGATATAAAGGTAACTAGGCAACATTTACTTATTTAATTTATTTTTTTATATGCGAAAACTATTATATTAAGACGTAATTAATTATAATTTGATTTTGTAGCGTGTCTTTTTCTTAGAATACAGTATATATTTTAACTGTTTATCATGTCTAATTGTTGTCTTTAAAACCATCTTCCCAAAATATATTTTTAATAGATTCATTGTTTCCACTTTTTAGTTAATTCAAAAAAATTTTTATTTGACTCCATTTGAATTCACATCTAATTGACAGAGCCACTTTATAATCACACAAATCTTTTCATGGCAAAACATTATAAAAGTTAAGAATATTATACAAGCTAATAATTACACCTAACAGATCATTATTAAATACATAAAAACCAGGCTTAGACCAATTACGGTACAACAACTACAAAAATTTCCAGCAATGTTCAAAAAATTAATACTTCTATTCCGTATGGCCCTTATTTTTTTTGTACTTCTTGTGCAATAAGTTTAAAAAAATATATTGTCCAATTACTTTCGACCATCAAAAATAAACTTAGTAAGGTCATACTAGAAAAAGATATAATCAAAAAATGAAAACATACAAACGTGGTTTATAAGTTTTAATGTAGTTCCTGCCCAGCGGAGAACGTAGGTGAGACGAAAAAGCCTGTGAAAAAATGCCTTTATGAACATGAGCATAGTACAAACCAAGACCTTGTTGTTAGCTCACACATAAGAGATTT
The DNA here is from genome assembly GCA_030522625.1 of Copidosoma aretas. Lineage (NCBI taxonomy): Eukaryota > Metazoa > Arthropoda > Insecta > Hymenoptera > Encyrtidae > Copidosoma > Copidosoma aretas. The sequence goes on from JAPYYV010025370.1 coordinate 11,497, forward strand.
TAACCATGAATTCAATTTCAACAATTTCAAAAAAAATATCCACGAACTCAATAGACAAAAACGAATAGTTTTAGAAATGTTACACATCACTTCTACAACATACATAATTAATAGAAAAGAAGACACATTTCTCCTTAATAATATTTACAAAGCTCTCATGTGTAAACTACCATATCTATCTGTTGATCATGTTAATTAGATTTGACACTATTATTCATACCTATGTAAAATTGTCCATTAGCATAGTTCTGTTTCTCGTTACATTTCTATGATATACTCAATCAGTCTGTGGCGAGCCTCGCAACAATAAAGATGTGAGCTTATATACTGTATTTACATTATATTTAATTTTGACAAATAATTTATTGTTTTTTATTTTTTAATTTGTAAGCTTTTATAGTAATATTAACTATTACATTTGTGATGAAATATTTATTTATTGTAGAACTATGCCCTTGCAATTAGTACACATGTTTTTTTTTTGTTCTGTTGACCTTTTTGATTAAAGTAAGCCTGATGAGGTTGAACGTTAAGTTCAACGAAACGATGCTCAAAAAGAACATCCAACATCTTGGAGTTTTTTAACCTCTACTCCATTATTAGCTCTCGACTGATCGTGTGCTTACGCACTAATACAACCGACGTGGGATCACAATATTATGAGGAGTTTTACATCTAGACGATGCAACGTATAACTGACCATGAGAAAAAAGAGGTTTATCAAAATGAAGTCTTATTTTATCAAAACTTTGACCTTGAGATTTATAATCGTCATTAAAAAGGCTTCAAAAATAGAAAATTGTTATCTCTATAAAATAAAAGGTGAAGAAGAATTATTTTCAGAACATAATGTTATACGCAGTATGAAAACATGAGTTTCAATTTTTCTACCTGCTGTAATTTCTGTTTCAATACTAAATTTATATAATTTCGATATTCTTTATCTTGTACTATTGCAAAGCCCATCAATAATACTTTCATTTCTTATCAACATCACAATAGCTCCAATTTTTAAATTTAATTTATGTGGTAGAAGAACTTCTCGAATATTATCTAAAACTTCCATTGAAGAATCAATGTAAATTTCATCGTCATATTTTTTAACACCTTGAGTAAGTAGCACTATCTTTACTACTATATGTTAAAATTATCCCATCTATAATATTTAAAACTTTAATATTTAAAAAATATGTAAATAAGTTATGAGTTGTGTTATGTTTTATATGTGTTTCCAAATATTTTTAAACATACATTAGTTGTTATCTAATGTTCCAGAATATTAACAGTTTTTATTTGTCCGTCTCTTATTTTAATGATAATTTCGAAAATCTTCTGTCTATCGATTGCATGTAAATTTGTACTTTATAAATATTGAACAAACGCCATAAATATGATGAATTATTATTTTCAGAAACTATTATACTTCTGTACTATTTCTTATTACCGGTAGTATTTGACGAAAATTTTCACCTAAAACTATTAATTTAATTCCAAAAATTTTATAATTGTCACACAAATCTTGCGAGGTTCTGTCAACGCTTTTCTTGGAATCTTTAAAGCTTAATCCCATATAATTCAATCGACTTTTCTTAGTTTTTTCTTATCAGTATCATACTGTGAAAAAAGCTTTTAATCTTATCTAATGCTGAGGGTAATTTAAATGTCCTGTAACTTGTCATACCTTTAGGATATTGATGCAATGCTTGTCCATGTCATTTACGTAATCCTTTTTCTTTTAGAAGTAAAATAATAAATTAAAATCTTGTATAGATATGTTTTTTCGGATCTTCCTGGACCATCAATAGAAAGTATTTTATTGCTACCATCACATATAGATTTAAAAATGTGTCCTTCTATTCCGTTTGATGTACCATATATATTATCGATTTTTTTTTTTCCTAATTCAGTTTTGTTATTGTTATTTACATCCAAAATGATAGTTTCTGAAATGAGTGGATTAAAATTTTTCCATCGTTTGGTTTCTAATTTAAACATTTCATTTAAATGTAAAAGAGCTTGATTTTCATTATTTATTTTAAAATCTCTTGTACATTTACATTTTAACATTCTCCAGATGTCATCACGTTTGATGTTTTCTGCAACTAAAAACCATGCGAAAAATTTCCTTGATTTGGTAACATAACAATGCTAGCTTCTTCAAAAATATTTAAAATTCGCAAATCGTATCTAATTAAACCCATGCTTATTGCAGTTTCTAGAAGAATTTCGTATTCTTTTCTTTCATATGTCTTTGAATCTTTTTTGCCATTTATCATCGTTTTTTTTAAAGTGTTATATTCTAGAATATTTATGTATTTTAAATTTTTAGCAAAATATTATATTTTATCCGATACAAGCCATTATGTTAGTGGTGTTTTAAAATTATTCAAAGATTCAGAAATTTTATTTTCTTCGAAAATTATATTTTGTTTATTTTTAAGATTTACTGGTAAATTTATAACACGGTGTCTTCTACCATAGATAGGATATTTTTGTAATCTCTAAGCGGCTTCTATTGGGCTTAAATATCGTGCATCGATGTATCATTTATTTTATTATAAACTTTATTCTCTAAATTAAGTTTTTTTCGTATCTTACTAAATGCTTTATCATTGTTGAATAAATATAGTTGTATGGATACATTATGCTTTCTATTGGTGCACAACATTCAACGTTTACATGGAATTCGAATTTTATTAGTAACAATTTATGATATGGTATAACCATTTAATTGTGAACTAAAAGTTTTTTATTAATATCTCCAATTCTGTATAAATTGTTTTCTGACACATTGTTTCTTTCTCTATATTCTGGATAACCTTTTTTTTTATGTCTCGTCATTTAAAAGAATTTTGGCAGAAATATATTGGTCAACATCACCGGGTGTTATGACTGTATCATCAGGATGTAGCGTTAAAAATATATGCACATGTGACACACTATTTTTTTTGGAACTCAATAGTATGAAAGTTAGCTATTATTTTGTGAAATAATTTTTTTCTGTTATATCATCCAAATTTAATTGTAATTTTGTGTGAAACAATCGTACTATTGTATTTAGTATATAATTCGGTAAAGTTGTTTTCGGAAAAAATGATAATTCTTTCCATATTTCTTACCATTTTGGATTACACGTCACAGTTATGAACAAATGCAGTCTACCGCATTTACTCATAATAGCCATTGCATCTTGATAATGCTGTCTATTGCGATTTATTACGGAGCTCTATCCTGCACAATGGGAATTCACCCTTCGGCTATGAGCACATCATGCAGGATAGAACTGACGGATACAATGAGCCAATCAGAGCTATTGCAAAATTTGAAATTTTAAACTGATTGGATGTTTCTAGTGTGGACGGTCTATCATGCAGCTCTTTCATGCAGACGGGACTGCACCCTTACACAGCAGCTTATAGGGAACCTGTACGTATCAGCAAAATAGAATTGCACCATTATTGACTATGCATAAATTCGCTAATTTTTTACAGTTTCACGTTAGTGGAACGGCAGTTAGGGGGTTTAGGCGCAGAGTGCGCAGGTGGCAAAGCCCTACTAGTATACATATATACATATATATATATACTAGTGGGGCTTTGCCCCCTGCGCGCTACGCGCGCCAACCCCCCAACAATAGATTACAGATAATTGTTCACAAATGTCAAATGTATTTTAACGTATTTTAATATTTATTAATATATTATAATTTTAAACTATTTACGTATAACTTAAATT
>JAPYYV010025373.1:0-19370 GCA_030522625.1 Copidosoma aretas
TGGCTTGTGCAGGATATGAAGCCTCGGCTTCGCCTCGGCTCCAGACGGAAATCCAACTTTCCAGCCTTGTGTCGTCATCTACTATTTTGATAATTAAAGAAGTTTAGATGCAAACAATCAATCAGGATTTGGACTTATACATTGTATAAAACTTTTCGTTTACAATGAGACAAAGAGCCGAAAACAATTATATTATAATTTTTTTTAAATTGCTTAAGAAATTCCCTAATGAAAAAAAAATGGGGTGCGTCACATTTGACACACTGCAGAAGTAGGAACTTCGAAGATAGTTAAAATATATATGTATTAAAAGAGAGCGAGAATTTGTGAGTGAAAAAGTGAGGGGTCGGAAGTCATGAAGGTATTTGGCACGATAAATTATATATATATATATATATATATATACACATATATATATACATTTATACACATACACTCACGCACGCACAATCATACATACACTCCAGAAATTAAAAAAGACTACACGGCTACACTACAGCCCCGGCAAGCCGTATGTACAACGTAACTATGGTTTTGGTGTTGTATCACCCAACTACAGAGATACTATAGTAGTTTTCGTCACAAAAGTGCGATCGCCTCCAGGGCGATTTTGCGGCCCGAGGGTCCGCAACGTAGCCCTGGTTAGATCGCACTTGAGTGGCGAGCACTGTTTTTCTTACCGAGGGTGTACCAGCCTTCCGAAAAGCCCCGAGGTAAGAAAAAGAAGTTTGAACACGAAAAGTGCATATTTTTTCCTGATTTCGACATATACATGGTATGTACGTACGTACGTTTTTGCCATTTTAATCCCTAACCGAGGCGCGCCTAAGAAAGTTCTCATTTACAAAAAAAAATTGTACCACACGAAGAGAGACCCACAACGTACATGTATCATATTCAGCTAATAAAAATACATTGAAATAACTTTAACAAGTTTCGATGAATAGAAGACAACTGCAAACTACTGACAGTAGGATTATTAACATGAAAATACACCTTATATTTTTTTGATGAACCACCGCATATTTCCCCTTCCTTCAGCTGCCACATTTTCCCTCCTCCTCCCTCTACTGCAAGGAGGACCTCCCGTCAACAGCACACGTTTGCGCCCATCATTCGCGCATTGTTCGTAGAACTAATTACTTAGTCTCGTTTTTGTCTTCTGCGTTGGATTGGTATAATCTTCATTGGGGTGTTTTTGTTTGTTAAATGTATTTATATAAGTCTGGTGACAGTTTGTTTGACTAGTTCTTTTCAAGATTGTGTTAATAACAGAGTGTCTCGAAGTGAATAATTTACAAAAAAATACATATTTACACACGGGTCTCAACCACGTGTTATGCAACATCAACGTGCAGAAGTAGATGATCAACTTCCGGGACCTGGGGATCCACCTGATCATCAACCTGTTGACAATGACCCTGCTGATCGGCCTGCCGCCGCAGCTTCGCGAGTAAGTCAAGGCTTTCATTTTTATTTGTCATTACGTACATTAGTTGGACTGTTCTTGAAACGTTCAGAAAGGCCTGTTAAACCCAATAATGTTTTACTGAACTAATCCAATGCATCACTATCACTGTTTTTATGACCGCTGTTGTTTAATTATTTAATTGATTTTCACGTTTAACAAACTTAAATTTATTGTCGTATTTTGTTTTGTACTTAATTTTGTAATTTTTATAACGGTGACTATTTTTTATACAGTAGTTGTGAACATTCAGCACATCAAATTTGACTGAGCGATCATCAACATTATTTTCGCAAAATGATAACTTTCGCTGGTTGACGGAAAGAAAAAGCGTTTTTGAAAGAAGTAAGTACTGGTTCGTACACGTGCAAGAAGTCAGTTGGAAAAAGAAGCCGGAGAGAGGTAGGAGAGGGTTCGTAGTACACAGGCAAAGTGCAAGTAGGTAGATGGCAGGGGGGGGGGAACAAGCGTGTGCACGCAAGCAAGTCTTTCCTCTCTTCACAATACCGAGAAACATCTGACATCATGATCGACGGCGGCACGTAATCGACTCGGTGAAGTCCTGAATCAGAAAATTTATGAGCATTGTGACTTTTTTGATAATATACGTGTTTGATTACGCTGATTACGGGAAAAATAATAAAAAAAATTTTTAATTAATGGGTGAATGTGAAAATCGTGTCTGAAGATTTATTTCGCTCATATCTCGTGAACGGAAGAAGATACGATGAAAATAAAAATACCAGCGTGTAGGGCGGAAAATTTCCTATCGATTTGGTCTTTTACTTATCCTCTGACACGCGCAAAATTTAGAGAAAAAAATTTATAAAGCACTTTTTGCACGAGCCGTAAGAGTAAGTGAGATGGATAGAGTGGCCGAGCTGCGAGCGGCGGCAGCGGCGCAGCCAATCTATAGCTATACTAGCAGCCGTGCCCCCTCCATGATATGCTCTACTACTATACATCTCATGCACATAGAGCGTGCGGGGAAAGAGGCAAGAGGGGAGACAGCAGCATAAGCACACGCTGGATCGGATTTTCGCTTTTCAGCTTGCGGGCCACGCACAATAATATTTCGAAGTTCGAAAACAATTTTTAATGCTAGAAAAAAAAAGTCCCCGAGGAACGAGTTTTTTTCACGTTTTTTAGGATTTCCTATCGATTGGGCATAATATCAAATTACGTTTTTTTCCCCCATGTCACGAAATCAGCCGAATTATTTACATTGCAATAGTATTCATGCGACCTTTCAAATTTTGTAAGGCAGTTAAATTTTCTTTTAAAATCATTGATATGGGTGATTCTCACTGTAGCGTGATCCTTTTTTTAAGTATTACTTACTCGAACTCTCGTAAGCATGTATATAGGTGTAGTATGTTCTCTAGAGTCAAGCTACTTTACTTATGTCTATATCTATATCCTTTGTCGCACTCGGTCTTTCTTCTGCTTTTCTCATTCGAAATGAATTAACCGAGAGATAGCCTATAATAGTAAAAGTTTATAAACTTTCATTTTTTTTTTTTTATTCGTTCGGTGCTACATTCGCAAATGACGTATCTTCTTTAAACGTGGATGTATTGCAAGGAAAGCTGTCCCAGTACTTAGGAAACATCGTCAAATACGCATAGACCAATTGTGGTTATGAAAAAAAGATTGATGATTAAAAATCGTAATTTTAAACTGCAGAGGCAGTCGGTTGAAGGGGGGCTCAGAAGTCCGCTACACTGAGAGACCAATTTGTTACGATGAAGATAATATGTTAACTATTAATATACCAACTCAATTCATTATCGTAATGTATTAATAGTTAACATATCATGTTCATAGTGAACAAATTGGTCTCTCATTGTATACGCCCAATTCCCCCAATTCCCCATGGAGCGGCTACACACTTTTTTTTACTATTATTTACATTTTGATAAAACAACGGTTATTCCATAAATATTATTTGTTCTTTTATACATATATGATAATTATATGCTCGAAAGAAAACTCAATTTTCATCCACCTGTTTAATCTGCTAAGACATTTTGTCGTATTTTTCTTGTATCATCGGTCGAGAATATTAATATTAAATCGGGCGTACAATGTATTATTACAATTTGTAGTATGATATTTACGATTGATTTTTAACTATTTCGTTAATAAAATAGATTAATTAAATTAACTTTTGGTTTTTTACATATCAAACAACCAAAAAGTATATAATCAATCGCTGTAGTGTGTTTCTCCTTTCAATTTGAATCTTAACGCTCCAACAGTGTGAAGTCGCACTGTGGAGAGTGAGGCATGTATCGTGTAGATTTTTTACATTTTGTGACGGTTTATACAAAGTTTATAGCATATGTTGTTACAATTCGGTGTGCATATTCGGTACTGTATACCTAACGTTTTTTTTTTTTTTTTTTTTTTTTTTTTTTTTTTTTTTTTTTTTTTTTTTTTTTTTTTTTTTTTTTTTTTTTTTTTTTTTTTTTTTTTTTTTTTTTCCTTTACAATTGTAACACAAAAACTACAAAACCGTAATTTGTGATATTTGATTATAATGGAGACAGGTACATGATGTTTTTATTTGACTGAAATTTATTTTTTTCGTGAAAATCAATTAAATAGTCATTACATATATAACGCCACGTTACACGCGCCTTTTTCGAAAAATTATAAATTTTTTTGTTACGTCTTTTACAAACATCTTGTTTTAATTGTTGTTTAAGTATGTAAAAGTTGAAAAAAATCGCAATTAAACAATTGCATGTAATAGTAGTAACACGACTAATGATTTTTTTTGGGTGTTATCTCAAACATATAGCTGCGCGTATTTCCTGGTGAACGAGCAAATACATCGTTTTATTACTATGATGGGTACGTCTATCACAGAGATTCGGGAACTGGACGAAGTAACAAGATTTTTCGGTGTCAACACAGATCTTCCACAAGATGCAAGGGCAGGCTTGTTGTTCTTGATGAAACTCTTGTTATCGATATGGAAAAAATAAAGGACCATAACGGCCACGAGCCAGATTACTTGTTTCCTCAGAAAGACGCATTCAAAAGAGAAATCATGAAACGATGTATGGAAACGTACACAAGTCTTCTTGAAATTTTTAATGAGATGATCCTTGAGTAAGTAAGATAACATTTTTTGATTGAATTGAAATTGTTGTACATGTGTTAAAAACATTACAAATATAAAGGTTGTTTTCAGCTGAAAACAAGCTGACTACCGTAATTTTAATTATTACGGACACAATTAACTAAGACATTGAACTACAGTGACAACAGATCTAAGGTTTTTCGGTCATCTGGTATTCCCATTTTTATACATATATATATATATATATATATATATATATATATATGTATATATGAGGCATTCTTTTTAATATTGATCCCCCCCTGCTATCCAAAAATAGTAGCAGCAAAAGAAACTCTTCAACACGTAATTTTGTAGCTTACAGGCTGCAGTTTACTATTGTGAGTGTCTCTTTCCAATGATAGAAAATGGCGGAAGACTGTATGATGCTAATTTCAGTAAAGTCAGAGAAAAATTTCGAATTATGCTGATACCTTAGGTCCAAAATACATTTTATACAAGAAAAAACAGTTATTGTATGTTTTATTGGTCGCTTAAGTAACATCAAGTTTTTTTTTTTTGTTTATACGTTCTTCCTAACCTTAAAAAGCAGATACAAATCATGTTTTTCAGGCTTAATCGTTGTTTGTAATAACTAAGGGAAGCAAAGAATTGTGCTTGCATGTGTTCGACGTGGACAAGCTTGTGTGTATTTGCAACGTCATTGGACAAGATACAAATATGTCCCTAACATCAAAAATCTGTTATAAATGCCATTTTTTTCAGTTTCAACTATAATTGTAGCGACTAGGACAAGTAATCAATTATTTTTTGCCAATTATTTACCTTATTAAATTTTTAAATTCTTTATTTTATTATACAATGTAACAATTCATACCTAACCTAAAAAAAATATAATTCATTTTTTTATTAAGACAACGATATTGATTTATAGAAGGAGTAAAAAAGAAATTTTGGAAAGCTTTTTACGTTGTTCAGCTAAAATTGAATTGCACCATTCATTTTTATTGATACAACAGCTACTCAGTTAAAAAAAAAAGTGAAAATTCGGTTTCGTAGGATAAACGATTATTTGTGGACTTTATTAACCAAAAACCATCTTTTGTCGTATATTATTCGTGTTGCTCAACCCTATTCAAAGAATATAATTTCTTTCAAGTAATATACTATTTGTAGCTTGTAATAAATCATGAAAATCATAGCGGAAAATTATTGTAATATTTCCCCCCCCCCCTGTCCCAAAATGAAACCAGCAAAAAATTTTTTCGATATGACATTTTTTAGATGAAATACTGTAGTTTCTAATTGTAAGTGGCTCTTTCCGAAAAAAAATACAGCTGACTATTATTCTAAATGCATAAAAGTTACAAACAAAACTATTATAAGCGTACATCTTACAAGTACATCTTACTTTCATCATATATAAATAATAATGAGATTTAATTTTAAATTTATTTAAATTTAGTGTTAATATTTGAAACTTCATAATTGTTTTTAATCACATAAAATATTTTCTATTCATCAACTACACGCCAGAACTAACATTTTTACCTGTTTCATAAACTAAGTAGCTATTGTATCAACAAAAATGAATAGTGCAATTCAATGGTGTAAAAATGAAGTTGATGGGGATAATAGGGTTAAAATAAACTAATAGGGTTAATGTCAGTTCCGGTGTGTGGTCGGTAATAATACAATATTTTTTGTAATTAAGAACGTATTATTAATAACAAATATTAATCCTAAATTTCAATAAATTAAAAACTTCATCTTATTTTTATTTATACATGATAAAAGTAAGATCTAAGATGTAAGCTTCTACAAAAATTTTCTTGTAACTTCCCTGCATTTGGAATAATACAGTCAGCTGGTTTCTTTTTCGAAAAGAGCCTCTTACAATTATAAACTACAGTATTTATTGTACAAAATGATATATTGTATGATAGTTTTGCTGGTCTCATGTTCGGGCAGTGGGGGAAAGGGTGGTTAATCTTAAAATAATTCCCCACCATGATTTTTATGATTTATTATAAGTTAAAAATATTATATTACTTTGAAGAAATTATATTCTTTGATTAGGGTTGAGCAACGCAAATAATATAGGAAAAAAATGTTTTTCGTTTATGAAGTCAATAAATACTCTTTTAACCTACGTAACCGAATTTTCACCTGTTTTTTTAAACTCGGTAGCTATTGTATTTAAGTAAAAATGAGTGATGCAATTTAATTTTAGCTGATCAAGGTAAAAAGCTTTCTAAAATTTCTTTTTTACTCCTTTTGAAAATCAAAATTGTTGTCTTCATAAAAAAAGGAATCATATCATATTTTTTTAGGTTGGGTATGAATTTTTACCTTGTATAATAACATAGGGAATACAAAAATTTAGTATGGTAAATAACTGGAAAGAAACAATTTCTTACTTGTCCAAGTTACTACAATTATAGTTGAAACTTTGAAAAAATTACAATTATAACAGTTTTTTGAGGTAAGGGACATATTTTTATGTTATCGAATGGCACTGCAAATATATACAAGCTTGTCCACGTCGAACCCTTGCAAACATAATTTTTTTGCTTCTTTCAGTTGTCACAAATAACGATTAAACCAAAAAGACATGATTTTTCTCTAACTTTACGGCAATAAGCATCATACAGTCTGCCGCCATTTTCTATTCTTGGAAAGAGCCATTTACAGTCGTAAACTATAGGCTTAAGCTACAGAATGACGTGTTGTACAGTTTCTTTTACTGCTCCCATTCTTAGACAGCAGGGGGGGGGGCATCAGAAAAAGAATGCCCCATATATTTTTTGTGTTTTTAAGATTATTGTTCTCCTGTAGCGATTATTAATATTGCAAAAGAAAAATTATTGGTTTCGAACCGTCTTGCTACCTTTTTATTGCAATGATAAAAATTATAACTGCAGATACATTTACACTGTAAACAAAGTAGTGTAGAATTACAATACGAATCAAGTAATTAAATTAAGTAAATTTTAGTTTTGTGTCACTAATCATTTACAAGTAGCTAAGGGTGTGAGATATGAGATAATAAATTATTTACATAGCATTTCCATTATTTGATACTGTTTATCATTTCATCAGTAACGTATTTTTGAAATGATGCTAGTTTTCGCCACTGATGCACATCCGGCCAGGGCGATCACAAAACTCCTGGTGATGACCCTGATCGGATGCGAATTAGTAGTGGACGCTATTTTTCGTACCGAGGACGCAGTTGACGTCTAAATATAAGAAAACGCCCGAGAAAAAATAATCTATAATTTATATTTTGCGTAGAGAAAGATTTTAATATACTGTTTATTTTGAGGATGCAAAAGCTAAGAAAAAAATACATGGTAAAATATACGAAGAGTACATTTTCCTACCTCGGGCACTTTTGCAACCCTGGTACGTCCTTCGTAGGAAAACCAGCGTTCGCCACTCATGTGCATCCGACCAGGGGGGTCCCAACGGACCGCCCTGGAGAGATGCACATTTGTGATGAAAACTACTATTTCAGCACTATATTTCTGTATAATCTTATTATATTACATTACAATGATGACAATTCGGTGTACGAAAAATTATAATATAAATTTAAAAATATGCATTATTTTACATATTTCAGATTTCCTGATGTGGCTATATATTTCAAATACAAAAATATTAGACCACTCATGCAAAAGTACAGATCATTGAATGTGCCACCTGTGCCTAGAAGTTTAGAAACTTTATCGCGAACCATTGCAGACTTTAATCCAGTTTCACATATATACGCGGGAAGTTGTACTGGTGCTGATAATTCTGTTGCGCTTATTTTCATCAGTGAATCAATGATACCGCCGCTGAAGGAGTGTACAACTATTTTTGGAGATGGAACATTCAAGGTAAGCTTGACAAATTTATAAATTTGAAGAAAGTTAGTGTTTTGCATTTGACAGTTTACGTTTACAATACGCGAGCAATCGATCGACATCTATCTTCCTTGACATTTAAGCTGAATTTATAAATTACAATTTATTTACTGTATTAGTTGGCTTTTTTAAAATTACAGTTGGTAATTCTAAAATTGTCAACTGAAGGACATGTACTTTTAATTTTCGTGGCTACATTTAAAGATAATATTTTTTACTTAACTGCCATTACGATATAAGAAAAATGATCTTATTATACGTTCCAAAACATAGCATTACAAGTGTGCCAAGCAAAGTAAAATGACCTTAAATAGTTTTGAAAAGTATACAATTCGGAGGGTAGTTCTTGACGCAAAAAAAAATCTGTAAGATACATTTATAATAATAGAGCCACTTGAATATAAGTAGTAAATAGTTATTGGAACAACTTAATTTGTAAAGTTTTGTCAACCATAAGGCAAATGTCTCTTGTTTTAGGTTCGTCCTTCTGATCCTCCTGATGTAGCACAAATGTACTCCTTCCACTTTACGAAGCTATTATCTGTACGTAATGTATTTTGTGTAACTATATTATGTAGTAAATTAGCGATATGGTTGTAACATTCAAATTATTCTCGAAAGATTTATAGATAAACGATGAAGCATGTTTATTCGTTGTGTGATTGCTTGTGACTTATAATGTGGTTTGGTATAGCAAGTAAATATATAAACAAGTTAAAAAAAAAAGGAGCTATTAAAAACCAGCTATTAAATACCTTTTTTTCGAATGATAAACGTTTTATTAAGCAAATTTGTTACGATTTCGGACATGTAGTTTAAAATGTGTACGAAGCCACATGATAAATTTAAGACAATCAGTTGCTTATACGTTAATACTAGACAACTATAATTATTATTATTATTATATAAACAAGCCCTTAGCTCAATAATCTAATTTTTTTATTTTATATTACAGGGATTTCCCGCTGTTATTTGCTTGACGAGTCGAAGAACAAAAGAAATGTATGTTGCGATTTTTAACTTTCTATTGGAAAAAGTACCAGAACTGCGAATCAATCTCAAATATTTCATTGGCGACTTTGAAGCAGCAGTAATTGGAGCGCTACGACTCGTACTACCAGCAGTTTTATTCTGTGGGTGCTATTTCCACTACGTCCAAGTACGTACACAACTAAATAAAGATAACCATGATAATATATCATTTTTATAGTAGCATATAAAAGTGATTGTGATATAAATTCGCAAATCGAAAACAATTTTTTTTTTTTAATTATTAGAATTACTGTATTTTCTGATGATTGGAACATACTATTTATCAATGTTTTAAAAACTAAACAATTCATCACATTTTATCTTGTTTGAGCCAATGTAGTAATGTTTTTTCCTTCTCTATCGACATTCATAAATTATGGAAACTTACCGTGCAAATTAGATTACACAAACTAAAAAAATTCAGAATTTTTTTTTATAATTGATAAAAAGTAAACTTTACAAAAAATTGTGATTTATATTAAAAATTAATTTAGTTGTTGCTCTTTGTGTGGATACATACATGGATTTTTTTGAGAAATAGGCACACAGTTTTTGAGAGCTCGATCATTTATCACTCAAATAATGAATCTCCACCATCTAAGCACGTGCAATTTAACATTGGTTTAATGTCCTTAGCAGGAGTATTAAATCGAATTAATCGCATTAAATATATATGTATTTGAAGCTAGATCTATATTGAAGACGAAAAGTTGTATTAAATTTCTTGCTCGTTTCCTATCTTCCCCCTGTTCTCCTTCTGAGTACATTGGACCAATTTTTAATTCGATTTGCTTAGTTAGCGGAAACTTATTAATTGATAAATTGATGATCAAACTCTCAACAGACTGTTGACTATTTCACAATAAATCCATATATTTACTGAAAATAAGTTAGTAATTGAAAAATTATTCAACGTACATAAGGTGAATACTGTTAAGCATTTGGATGAGGGGTATAACTTTACTCGACAGTTTATTTCTCCAAGTGCTCTCTACCCTAATGATTGCCCTGTAACAGATGCGCAGTACGAAAAGTACTATTGTACGTCTTTTATAAATAACGATACTTTTTTTCTAGGCGATAAGAAAGTATTGGAAGAAACTACGCATTGGAAATCAGCACGATGAATTGCTGGAGTTTGCTATTTCCATTCCATACTTACCAGCTAATAAAATTCGAGATGGGATTGACTTACTACTTGCGAAAATGAATGTTGCAGATGTACCACAATCGGGGCGCTTTTATAGATATTTTCTAAGAATGTGGCTTCCACTGGCCGATTCCATTTCCGTTTTTGGACGCCGTGTTCGTACAGATAACATCGTTGAAAATTGGCATCGCTGGGCTCCTGATTACTTAGGGGTGCGGCAAGGAATTTGGGTGTGGCTCAGTAAGAATATGAAGAATTATTTTTGATGATAAAATAAATTTTCAAAACATGCAAGAAATATAATTAGTGCTCTTATGTTTTTAGTGAGGCTATCACGAATGATTAAAATATTCGATATCAAATATCAAACTGTAATTACTTCAGGTTTGATTAAGTGGGATTGGCCTTCAAAGCTCATAAAAAGTGACAAAGACTTGGATATTTTGGAATCAAACTTTAACAGGTAAATATTAACAGGCATGGTTTTGAACACACACGTACTCTGGGAGAACATTGGCGGCGTGGCTCACCTAACCGTCCGAGTGAACACTACCCAATTATTTGGTACAACTACTTGAATACTACGAGCGAGATGTAGCGCTATCCATCTTCTCCCGTTTTAACTCTCGAATTCAAAGGAGTTTGGAAAATTTTTGTACGCATGGACATTCGTGAATAAAAATATAATCTCCTTTCAAGGTACTAAGCGGGAGAATCGTTAACTTTTCTTGTCCAAGACGGTCGCTTTATAACGAATTCTTCTTAAATTTTCTTAGTCAAAGTAGGTGACAACTGAATTCATAATTAATGAATTATTACAAAGTTGGAAGTATGTTTCTCAGATAAGTTATCAATAACGATATAAAGATAAAATTTCGACTCTATTGCAGCCATTTGAACTGAGACCAAAAATTATTAATATTACCCCGATTACCGGTGTCAATTGAAAAAAGAAATGTATCAACACTATGATGAACAAATTGCGTGTTTCTTTATTGGTCTTGTCTAATAAGCTCTTGGATTGTGTAATTGCCATATTTATCTTAAAAATTTGTGTTCATTGTTGCAAATACTTTTAAACAGACTAACTGTTCAAGGCTACATGAGTGAAGTGGTTCGTCAAAGACGCAGTCGACTCTTTCCTGAAGGTAAATATTTTTTTGCAATGTACGATAGTAAAGAAAAAACTCACGCAGTATTCTATTAAATAGGTAATTGGATACCGTATCAATGAAAATTTAGAAAAAAAATTTTGAGAATGACAATCGTTAACTGTTCATGTTTGTATAATTTTATGTAGTTAAATTAATTACAGTACTAAAGGTAGCAGAATTAGAATTTACCGACACAAGTTTAACTTCATACTAATAGTACAAACATATTCAGAAATAACTTGCTGTAATAAAAAAAAAACCTTTTTTTATCATTTGAGCTTGCGTGTATCATACAATAAAAAGTATTGACAGTAATCCTATAAAAAAACTAATGTTTTAGTTCATGACGACGAAGACATTTTACCAGTTGAACTTCAAGAAAACGCAGATGTTGATGCATTTCATGCAGACGTTGGACATCTGATTGTTCGTTTTGAAAATGATGGTAAGTTGGGAATTCTAAAATTATTTACTGTCACTTGTCTTTACGTGTCCTTTTGAACTGCTCTGACTACTTTCCGTTTATTATTTGATCAATAATGTTAAAAAATAGATAAATATTGTTACCCATACTGTAATCCATATAAATTTGAAGATGATGCTGAAATGGAAGGAAATGGAAGGAGAGGTCGTAGACGTTTGAGAAGGCCAAATCAAGGAGTAGCTATTGAGAATCCACCAGATGCGCAACACAATCAAGAGGAAGAAGTAAACGAGGAGCCGCACGTTCCACTGAACTTACAAAATGAAGAAAATCAGCCTCAGCCAGACGTGGAAGTTCATGAACCTGTAGTGGTGCGAGATGAGCAGATAGCAGTTCAAGAAGATGATGCGCAGCTGGAAGAAGAGTTGGTTAACAATGGTGATGGGCCAAGAGTAGATGAGCTAGGCGAGATTCAAGCAGATGAATCACAAATAGAAGTGGATGGAAATCCTGCACCAGCTCCATTTGTGCCTATTAATGAAACACATCAACCACCAAGCCAAAATGAAAACGAAGGTATTGAAACCGAGGCTCTAAATATTATTATGATACTCTTACGTGATATTGCAACTTAACAAACGTTGTGGAAGCGAGGCTGTATTTGACTAATGATATAGCAGCTATAACTTATGTTACTTAGTATCGAAATGTATATCTTGGTACTTGTTCTCTTAGAGCGTCTCGCACGCATTACAAATATTCTGTTAGCTTATTGCATATAATCAGCATTCTAAAAACAATACTATCAACTATTGCATTATTTAGAAGCAGGACCACCCAGAAAGAAGAAAAAACGCCGAGGCGGACGTTCATGTGGTATGGTACTATTTTTTTCTACATTGCAAAATGAATTTAAAGACAAGCTATTTTTATTGAATATTTTAATTTTATAATCATTTTAAAAACTATCATTGAAGTAAGGCTATGGGTTGATATTGATTGGTATACAAAACTATTTCTCGCGAGTAAAAAATTGTAATAGATGCAGTGTGTCAAGACAAGTAATGGTGATTCATGTTTTGTTGTTTGGCTTTCATTTTTTATTGACATAATTTTAATATGTCATTAAATTGATAAAGTTTAGAGATTATTAAGCTGATGTAATGCGTGGTGTAATCAGAAAGGAGCACGACCGAGCACCTACCGATTATATTTGAGTATTGTGAGCGTGATTGTGCACTCAATGCTTTTTCTGCGCTGTTACTGTTACAGCTAAAAATATAATCGTTGTAACTGGCGATCGAAGTTGGACATGTATGATAGTCTGAGCATGTTATAGCCCTTACAGAATGCTTGGCGTGGTCTGAAGAGAGCATGACTGTGAACTTTCAGATTTTGGTTAAGTATTTGAGTTCTGGAATTCTCATGCTTTTATCATACTAACAAAGTTCTAATATCGTATAACCTGTAGATTTAATTCCGAAGATACGAATTAATACAAACAGGTAGACGTTTAAAAGTAGAACCGATCAATTCAACATATAGTCATGATTTTCAAGTTTTAAAGTGTGACCATATTTTGATACATACACAAATCTTCTTATGTCATCATCACAGCAAACAATATTACTCAGTTTTGATGATTTAATTATATTTTTGTCAGTCTCACAAAAGATGTTAGAGCACACATGTTCTACTGCACTCTAACGTTTTAGATATTTTAGTCTCTAAGTGTGAAATTATTACTCCTCAATGAAACTCTGTATGTAGTCTTGTACTATAGGGAACATTTGTAAATACATAGTGTTTTGTAATGTGGGCATGACAGTGCACCTTTAGATTACAGTAATGTATTGTGAGCATGAAAGTGCACACAGTGTTCTGCTGGTCACAAGGCTAAAAATATTGCTTATTCATTGTTAAAGATTTTCTGTACCGATTCTCAGACCTATTTCAGCTTAAAAAAAAGTCTAGTCCTACGCAATAACCACGTTCATTTTCTCGATTCATTGGAAGCATTAGTATGTGCTTAGTGTAAAATTTTAGAGTCATAAAGTCCAAAGACAATAGAAAATGAGCATGAAAGTGCCCTTTTCCGTAACACTTGGAGCCTCTGTAACTCTACTTTAAATAATTTATTACGTTATAGCTACTTTTGTAACTACGTGTAAATAGTGAATTTTTTAATTTTCAAACTTTGTTTGCAGTCTTGTACTATGAGGAAAATTTGTACATACTTAGTGTTGTGTAATGTGGGCATGACAGTGCACCTTTAGATTACACTAATGTATTGTAAGCATGAAAGATCACACAGAGTTTTGGTAGTAACAAGGTTAAGAACATTGATTATGTGTTGTTGTACTAATAAGACCGTTTCAAGCTTAAAAAAAATTGATAGACCTATATCAAAAACGTGTTGATATTGTTGTAATAACATTGTTCTCTTATTTTTTCATGATATTAGCTATCACTCATTGCTTAATTTATTTAATATGACATTTAATTTGTTCCGATAAGAAACTAGGTGAAAAAGTAAGATGGTAAGATTTCATATATTTTTACAACGAAGAGGTGACGAGGTAAGAAAATTATAACTTATTTTGTCGCTTGTTAAATAATTGCAGAGTAAAATCACAGTAGCCATTTGTAGCCATACAATTATAATTTGAAATATGAGTACGTTCTGAATGTTGTATGTGCAGTGTAAGAGTCGCATTAAGAGTAGGTTTTTACGTCATTGCAAACGCCCTAAGAAGGTGTAGCAGCCCCATAAAATTGGTTTAATGTTAAAAAACTTATCCCGTTTGTTGTCGTCACAGGCTAAAGAAGGCTTACAACATAAATGTAGCTTCAGAGACTCTATGATATTTATTCTTGATAAAAATGTCACGTTAATTTCGTTCTCGATTTAAACAGAAAAAAATGTGCCTTGTGAAAAAAATTTTTCAATTATTTTTACGATTATTTGAACAAAAAAATGGTAGACGCATAGTAAGCTTTCGAGGCGCTTGTAAGACGTAATCTCAAGAATATTTTGTTTGAAGAGCCTCTATCAAATAAGAGCATAGAGAAGTATACTTCAGAATGTACATATGTTTTCGTGCTGTATACATGCATTGGGTTGTTACTACAGTTGTATTCATGAATAATAAAAATAATTAACTTCTGATGGTCAACTCTCATTAGCTAGAAGGTCTACTCTCTGGCACCCTCTGCGCTAAGCCTGCTAACTCATCAGTCCAATATGTATACAATAATAAGAAAAACGAAAATGGTATTGAAAATCAAAAGTCTTATTAATTACTGTAAAACTGTTTGTTGACCTAATTGATTCAAATCGTTTAAAGGTATGTTGAAGCCCCCACACTATTTTTACTATTTGTGTTAAAAATATTGGCATGTGCAACATTAAAAAAAATAATGCAAACTACAATAGAGTTTGATGATTTTATAACACTTTTTCTTGGCTCTACGTAAGATTAATTAAAAAAGTGTTAACGTGTATGCAGTAGGTATAGAATAAAGTAGACCTTCATGCAACATTAAAAATATTTAGATACAGAGACTGTATGATATTTATTCTGAATAAAAATGTCACGTTAATTTCGTTCTCGATTTGAACAGAAAAAAATGTGCCTTGTAAGAAAAATTTTTTCAATTATTTTTACGATTATTTGAACAAAAAAATGGTAGACGCATAGTAAGCTTTCGAGGCGCTTGTAAGACGTAATCTCAAGAATATTTTGTTTAGGGTGCCAGAGAGAAGAGCCTCTATCAAATAAGAGCATAGAGGAGTAAACTTTAGAAAGTACATGTTTTCGTGCTGTATATATGCATTGGGTTGTTACTACAGTTGTATTCATGAAAAATAAAAATAAAAATTAACTTCCGATGGTCAACTCTCATTAGCTAGAAGATCTTCTCTGTGGCACCCGCTGCGCTAAGCCTGCCAACTTGTTAGTCCCAGATATACTTAAAAATCAGTAAAATAAGTAAACCATAAGAAGTTTAAAGCCTGATAAAGTACTAACAATAATTTGATGTAAAATTGTTATACTTGTTCATTGATTGCATGAAACGTGATGTTGATTATGTTAAATATTGTATTACTTATTACTGTGAATAAATACATTAATTTGCGATATGTTTTAAATGTACATTACTACGATTGAACGAAATATTTTCATCAATTTTTGTTTTGGCAGAGTGCATCGTGTGTTTCAAGCGGGGCACTGTTCATAAAATAAGACCATGTGGACACAGGGCCTGCATAGACTGCTTGAATACTCTGTATACCAATAGACGACAGCAAAACATGTTCTGCCCGTATTGCAGAACTCAAATTATATCGTGGCTACCACCTCATCTTATGCCGGACCTAAGGTAATATTTATGATTATTTCTTTCAGTTTAGAGCAGTGTTACAATATATTTATTTGGATGAATGTTTTCTATTCCAGAGCTCCAATACGGAACTAGAATGCCATAGGGACGAATACAGAGGGACTATTACAGATAATCGATCTTTAATATGATTTTTTGTGTAATATTTTTGTAACATGCACTTGTAACTTTTACTTTGTATACTGTTATTACTGTCACTTATTACTTTTTTTGCACAATTTGTCAATCAAATTGTACAACAGGTTCTGATGTAAATAGAATGTAAATAGCGCTGGAAAATAATTTATAAAATTGTTTATCTGTGTTTTGTACTTTTAAAGAAATAAATGCACATGTTTACAAATGTTGTATTTTATTTTTTAATAGCAGTATAAAATTGTTGGAATTTAGAAAGCCTTTTAATAATCGGAGAATTTTTCCTAGTATTCATGTTTCACTGAAATTATACCTACGTTTTTCAGTACTCAAATGTTTCTCTTCCATTAGTTTTGAGCAAAAATGAATGGGTTCTGATTTCTAGTAATATCTTTTGTTACGTATGGATGTCAAGTGCCGATTTCACAGAGTTACTGTGTATTTTAACTAATTATTCCATGATTGGAAAATATATCACATCGTACCTATTGTAACTATTAACAAATTTATTTTATACTCAAAGCTTAAGGCAACACCGTTGAAAGGATATTCGAATCAGTATTGAACTGACTGAAGATGCATACTGATCGCTTTAACCCAAACCCAAAAATTCTTGTACTTAACCGAATTGGCGCTCGTGATTACAAGAGGACGCACATCCTAAACTGCTGTAAACATCCTAATAAAATTAACGGACATTATTTATTGATACATAATCAATAATAAAATATCCGAAGTAACGATGAGGCGGGTGATTTTAAACCGCCAGTTTGTGAGATGAACCTATGTGAACAAATTCGGCGGAAAATAACCCACCCTGGTTTGTTTCAGGATTTTTCTCTTTGAATACATCGTTTATATTATTACTAACAATGTTTATCAATTTTATCGGGACTTGCGATTCTGATCGTGATCCATAATCCTAAGAAGTCGGAACTTGCGTGTTTTCGAGCTAAGCGTATGACGGAAAATTAATGGGAAAATCCAACCCTCCCTCGTTTTTTTCAGATATTTCTAATATAACACATCGTTTATGTATCAATAAACGATTATTGTTAATTTCAGTGGCACATTTGCAGCATATTAGGGTGCGTGTCCTCTTGTAGACACGAGTGCTAGTACGGTTACGTACGACAATTTTGAGTTTGGTTTAAAACACTCCTAATAATGGTTTTTGGAGCCTTATTTGCATGGGGGGAGGGGGGGGGGGGTTAATAACACTAATCCAACGTCTCATGCAACATGTTGGGGCGCTGAAAAGGGTTTATTTTAAAATAAAAATTTCGTTCCCTGAAAGTTACGAACTTCAATGTCATGTATAAATAGAGATTTTTTGGATGAAATAGTATTATAAATATATTTTATGAAAGAGAATAATAAAAAAAAAAAATAGAATATTTAGTGTATTTCGTACCTATGACGCAAAGTACGACTTGCATGACTTTTTTATTCGTTGGTGCTCGAGTCAAGAAGGTTACATTTTATCGAAAGCGCAAAACGATGTGCCTGAGTGAATAAAAAAGTTGATTTCGCTCCAATTATACACGGAGAGACGAGTAGCACAGGGGATACCCTTCCTTAAGTGTAGTATACGTACTGGCCGATCAGTGCAACGGCTATTAGGATTTTGGAGTGTCTGACACTCTAGAAATAGGTGACGGCGGTACTCTATATATGCACGGGTAACGCTAATGCTGTTAGTAGAGATTTATGCATGCCATTACTCATTTATTTACAAAAGGAAAGTATTCCATGTTGTAATGTATCTAAAATACGTAAACGGCGTAATATATGTATATTTGAATATACAATATACACAAATACATTTATAGACAAGCATATATTGATACAGGATTCTCATTTTAATTACACACAAATAAATAACCTCGTAAATTACAATAAATACTTTCGATTGCCATTACCAGACTAATAGATCAACAAATTTTTCGAACATTCAAATTTATAGTGATTAGTTGTTTACTGGGTTTGAATAATAAATGTCACAAAGTACGTGAAAGGAAAAGATTGCACAGTGCTCCACTCTTCCGGACAGCTAATCTCCGTGACGAATGAATAAATGACGTTCTCGGCGTTAATGTACAGTTTGTGCGATTGTAGCGTATCGTCAGCTTAAAAATGGAACAGTATACGTCCTATTTGAGGAACACCTGGCACGCGCGTGATTATTGTATCTAGGAGGGCTTCTGCGCTGCTCGTCTCTCCGTGTAGGGAACAACCAGAGCAATAACAATGCTCGCTGCAAAGCGCGCGCACGCGCACACTCACACAGACACACAAATATGTAGTTTTAAATTTGTATAACATAACGTGAAAGTTCAAAATGTAGAGATTTTTATCCAAGAAAAACAATTGATTAGATTCAAGTGATAGTCTATGGTAGGTAAGGTCGAAAAATTGTTTGATCGTAATGTAATAATACTGCTTGCCTTTTGAATTAATCCACAAAAACAATTTTAATACCTACTAATACTTAGATAGTTGGAGTCTTACACATATATTATAATCTTGAAAAGAGGTGACTATCAAAATAACTTGCATATTTCTCACTCAAGCCCAGTGATCGACTCGAGCCAAATT
>JAPYYV010025385.1:0-11307 GCA_030522625.1 Copidosoma aretas
ATAATTCATGGTTGTACGTACATTTGTATGCTCTTAAAATTAATTTTTTTATTGAGCGGTCAATTACTGGGGGGTGGTCAGCTACTGGGCACTTCACCCCTACGTCTTCATAATTAGTTTTCCTGTATTCTGCATCAACTTAACTGTAAGCTCCAACAAAAATCATCGTTCTGCCTTTGTCCGATTTTGAGATATTAGAATTTGAAAAAAAAATCGAAACAGCTCACGCATTCGTAGTGTGAGGTTATTTTGAGTATTCAGGAGTTTCTTTATACGAGTGATAAAGTAAACCTAATGTCAGAGCACACCATTTAGTGATTTTTCAGGGTAAATTGTACGGACTTGTCTGAGTTTAAACCAGTTCACCACGTTTTTTCCAAAAATTTTTATGTTTCAAATGATTTTTTGTGGTTAGGAATACAGAGTACGTCTTGATAAATAGTTTTCTTGTGTTCCGCATCATTTCACCTGTAAGCTTAAACAAAAATAATCGTTCTGTCTTTATACGTTCTTCAGATATTAGATTTAGAAAAAAAATTAAAACAGCTTACGCATTCGTAGAGTGAAGTTATGTGGAGTATTTAGGAGTTCCTTTATACGACTGATAAAGTACACCTAATGTTAGAGAACAACGTTTAGTATTTCTTTAGGGTAAATTGTACGTACTTGGAAGAGTTGAAACCAGTTTTCCACTTTTTTCCAAAAAAATTCCATGTTTTGAATGGTTTTGTGAGGTTAGGAATACAGATGACACCTTTATGAATAATTTTTCTGTATTTTGCATCAAATTACCTGTAATCTCCAAAAAAAATCACTCTTTTATCTGTATCCGTTTTTAAGATATTACATTTTGAAAAAAAAAAAATCAAAATAGTGCACTGTGCGTTGGCGCCCTCGACGACGCTGACTTCTGCAGCTGCTAGCTTGTACCTGTCCGTATGTATATGTTCTTTGTTCATGTTATGCTCTTTTCTGTTTACAATAATCAATTTTATATTTGACAGCATAGTGCTATCTTACATTCAACTTTAAGTCATATATTTGCCTTATCACTCATAGCATTTTTTCCTTTTCCTTTTTTTTGCATCCTTTCACATTTTTTCCTATCATAATTATTATTGATACTACATTTATATTATTATTATTATTATTTATTTCATATTTACGTCTATCATGTTGTTCAAATATTTTACTTAACCTCACATGTACGACATTACAGGCTAAAATTATAAAACGTTTTTTTTTTTACCAATTTATTTATGCATCCCGATAACTTTTGATGAAGCGTGATCGTTGAGAATTGCTGGTTCTTGCCATTTTATTGCAATCAGATGACTTGCTCGCACCTGGATAACGATTGATTCTTGTGCCGTGGGTCTCGTTAAATTCTTATTTCTCGCTGTATTGTTCCCTTTACCTCCACCTACAAACATACTAGATAATTTTAGTATTACCGTGGCCTTCCATTTTAAAATTCCACATGACCCTGCTGCCACGCCTAGCTCTATCTCCGCCACCATCCACGCGTACTCCTTCTAATCGGACAATTCCTCTTTTAATATAAGCAAACTAGCTTTAAAAATTTGTTTAAAAGTTTATGATGACAAAATAATATTTTAGTGTTTTTTATTAACCCTTATCCAACAATCGTTAATACGTGCATATATACAAATTTTTTAAGTAAAGCTTCTGATTATCGAGTTTCTGTAACCCATCCCTTTTAATTATTGCTTGTAATAATTCTAATAGCTTACCTTCTCCTACTTCCTTTATTTTTTCTATAATTTCATTCAAGCTTAATTTCAAGTTTTTAAACTTGAATATCTGACTTTTCCCCTCCTCTTGGCCCGGGTCCAACCTTATTCTGGATGTTTGGGCTATGCAGTCTCTCGCTAGATCTATTACTCCTGAGTATGTGACTTTTAGCGTCTTATGCGCTGTATGTTCGCACAGTAAATGCTTCTTCTCCTCTCCCATAAAACTAAATGTATTCTGATTCTTTGCATGGAGACGTGTCAAATATGTGCCCCTTAATTTGGCCAATATTATTGGACATTCTTCCGGTTTTCCATCGTTACGCCCAATATAAGTCTCATTTGGCAAGAGTTGTCTTCTTCGACCTCTTATGTTTGGTTCCATTTGTTTACATATGCGTATTTTCTCCAGCTTCTTGCATTGCTGTACTACTTCTTGCGATATCAGCGCAAATCTTTTCGTGCTCGCACTGCTTGCTATGTATTCGTATGTTGGGCGTAGATATGCTACGACGTCCGTGGTGTTTAACCCTACTTGTTCCACTGGCAACGGTGATATTCTAAGGATATCCAAATTTTCTTTTGTCACCTCTATGGTATCTCTACGTAGTATATAATTTTTCTATTAAATGCTAAAGTAGCTATATCTGCGATTTCACCAATCTCCTCTTCATCTGTTTATTTTCTTCCCCCGTGAACTTTAGATCCGGTCTAAGCTGCTCTGACAAAGTTTTTGCTTCCGCCATAGCCCCCAATGCTGCCTCTGGTAAATGCAACACGCCTTGAATAGCTAAGTATATTATATCCGTTGCTGCTCCAAATCTTACTACAAGTTTTTCGGTTAATTGTTCAAACTTTTACATCATTCCTAATACTCTGTCATATCCGCCCATGAATTCCGCAACTATTTTTAACCCTTCCTCTGTTATTTTTCCCGTTTTATCTTAGAACCTTTTTATGCTCTAAAGCTCTTGTTCGTGATCATCATATGTTGTAACTCTTAATTGTTTTTGCTAGGTACTTAGTTGTATCGATTGTGTTAGTCAGTTTTAACTCTACCAATACCTGTATTTTCTTGTTTTCTGCCTCTGTCGCCTGTCCCCGAAGTACTTGCGCTGTTTCCATTCAACTACCAATTTCCCGACCCACCCCTGCTCTGTACGCCCCTTCCACTCTTTCTTGTACCCTTAGTGCTTTATGTGTGGCCTATTCTACTTTCATTTCGCATTAATCTTCCCTTCTCAACGTTACTCTGCATTTCCACTTTGCTTGCCTGCTTGCACTCAGAAATGCACCTCATTCCTCGATCAATTGATTCCAATCCACGTACTATATCATTTTCCAGGTTGACCTAAATTTGCCACCAATATTGCGGGATATCCCTCAATAAATTCCACTGCCCTCGGTTGTTCTGTTACCAGCGTGGCTCCGGTCCTAAAAAATAGAATGTGTACCATTTTTTTTTTTTATGTTATTTCTGTGGTCCTCTTACCCCTGTACATTCTTCCCGCTATACTGTACGTGTGACGTTGCCCTATCCCGCGCGATTTATTTACAAGCAAAGAAACCATTTACAGACGAGACCCCGCTTACTGGCTGCCCCGAATTCTTATCTACCCACGTATGTACTGCTGCGAAAAGTGCGAGACTATTTGCTCCTAACTGTAGATTTTAGGTATTCGCCTACCCGTCCTGCCAATACGGGTTATCCAGCGTAACTCCCTTTGCACCGCGACGCGCTATTCCTGTTATTTTTGGTGCGTATGTGTCGAATTATACCCCAAGCGTAAAGATAATATAAGACACACAAAAAAACCGAATTATTTATTGGGTTAGGTAGAGCGGGTGGCTCTCTGCTTACATTACGTGCGCTTGGATGTTTATTCTTGTTTGGCCATCCGATCTTTCTTTAAAACTTATCCTAGAAAATACAGACTTTTTTTTCTCTTTTTATGCAATTTATCCTATTACTATATTATTGTATACTCTGCTAGTCACTAATTTTGATCTCCTTGCATTTTAAGAATTTGCTTTATGAGCGTGTTTACGCTACCCGTTTTACAGCGGTTTGCCCTACCTGCGCCCGAGTGCGTTCGCGGTGCCCTTCTAGGAATTCGGCGCCGTTCCGAAGCAATTCATTGTGCCCGGTCTGGCAGAGACGAACATGGAGGTAAATAAGTTTTGGTGTGGCCAATATCAGGCTCAGTGTTTAGCTTTGAATTTCGAGCATTTCCCCATGTGTTTCTTCCTTTCGCGGGTTTCCGTCTTTTTCTCCTTTTTTTTTTTTCTTTTACGACACAATAACGTACAGGGAAAGGATAATGTGGGGGGATTCTTGGGCTTTCTCTCTTTTTCGGCATCGTCGTTTCGTCAGTGCCATTTTTGACTTTGCTCGTACCTCTCAGTCTCCTCGAGTAGTTCTCTTGTGCTGTGTTGTGTCCATTTACGCCATGTCGACACATCTTAGCAAGGTCTTGGCCTGACTCTCGGCCTTCTCAAAGCCAAGTCCGGACAGCGTGCGGGAGACTGAGTTCTCCGCGCCCGGCAGGAGCCACTGTGGTGTACTCCTGGGTGCCACCCTGCGGGAGGGCCTAGTTTGTGACACGCCAGGTTGTCCTCACGTAAGTTGCAATTTAATTGCTTTTTCTTTTGTTTTTCTAATCCTTGCCCTCTCTTTTGATCCGTGCCATCTTTTCATACTTTTTGAAGCGAAGCTTTTATAGGGACGTTCGGGTGGGCAGTGAAATTTTACAAAACGACACATTTCTCGCGACATGGTCTCCCCCCCACCCGAGCGGCCACTGCTGCTGCGTCCCCTCTCTCTCCGCTCCCCGCTCCCCGCTATGGCTCGACCGACCACCGCCTATATATATATACCGCTCCCCTCTCTCCCTACTGCTGCTCGCGCGTGCCCGCATAGACAGCCACTTCTTATATATACTTATACTCCACGCTCAGTCACTCAAGTGGACGCTGCTGTACAGTATATACAGTATAGCTTATATATACTACTGGACCACATATCCAATCCTTCTTCTCTCTCCCTTATCTTATATTAGTTCGTCGTATACGGTGTATATCACAGTACTACTCCTGATTCCGTGCTGCCGGTTACTTTTTCATTCTTTACTCAACAAATTCGTTCTTTTCGTCAGTATAGTATTGAAGCGAAGCTTTCTATGGGGCGTTCGGGATCTCGGCTTGGGGACAGTGATGCGAACTACCCAAGACTTTAGCGTTGCCGACTATAACTATGCATAGCATTATAACACACAAATGTCTTGGGTAGATCGCATCACTGCTTGGGGAGTGACTTTCTAAAAACTGACACAATTTAGCGACATGGTCACGTGGTCTCTCTTTTCCCGGGGGACTCCCCCGTACATATACTGCGCTCGGTGACGCTCGAGTCTCACCGATCGCCTTCGGATTCCGCTACATACATGTATACAGCCAGTGTTTAGTATTGCATATGCATATTACAGTCAGGGGTCAAACAGGTGTTAAGCTATGCGAATACATAACCTCAAATTTCAGTGTTTTGAATGTATCTTTATCAAATGAAAGGGTAAAACTTTGGGAAAAATTATATCATATTCAGCAAACAATTGTATAAATACAGAAATTATTTTCCATAACCATGCGTACGCATGACCTAAAAATATTAATATGCCATATCTTAAAAGGAAGCAAGATAGACAAAAAATAATGATTTTTTCGGGTTTTTTAAAGGGAAAAAAAACGTTGCGGCCCACAAATAGAGAGGTGTTGAAATATGCGAAAACATAACCTCAAAATTAGTGTTTTGGATGTATGTTCATCAAATGGAAGAAGAAAATTTTAGAAAAAATTATATCATGTTCAGCAACCAATTACAAAAATGCAGAAATGATTGTCCATGATCATGTGCATACATAACCTCAAAATAATAAATAATTCGACATATCTAGAAAAGAAAGCAAGATGGACAAAAAAAAACAATTTTTATGGGTTTTCTAAAGGGTCAAAAAATATCGCAGTGCACAAATAGAGAGGTGTTAAGATATGAAAAAAAAAAAAACATAATGTTCAGTGTTTTTAATGTTTTTTTTTATAAAATCAAGGTGGAAAATTTTCGGACAAATTATAGCATGTTTACAAATTTTTACAAATATGCAGAATAAGTTTTTCGTTTTCTTGTCAAAACATAACCTGACAAATAATTTTAAATATGCAAATTTAAGTATAAAAATAACTTTGACTTGGACTAATTGCCCTATACATTCATGTTATAAGGACTAAATATTACATGAAAACTACTGTATAGTTAGAAAATTGTTGCACATGTTCTAAAATTATTGAAGGAGAAATTTCTTTAGTAGTTCTTGGGTCTGGTGATATGATCTCGATACATGTCAATACATTAATGATTCATAACCCCTCTGTTTTTCACCGGAAAACTCTCGCTCTCTTTTTACTATACATATGTATTCCAACTATTCTCGGAGTTGTCCCTTTTACTGTGTATCTTACATGACGCAGTCCATTCATTTATCACCACTAATATCATACAGTACCGAGACTACCGAGTACAGCACACGTGTCTACGTGGGCGAGATAGCTAATAACAGAGTAAGCAGCTTCGCTTCTTCAGCTTTTTCTTCTTAGATCAAGGACTTGTTCGTTTGTCGTGATGTCCCTTCGTTCAGGCGCCCGCAAGGCGCTGACGCTACGTTGATAGTCGTTGGGGGTGACACCCTGCTTGTGCCCATCCATTGTCCGTCTCACGGCTTGGTAAGTAAATTATGTAGAATTTTTTTTTCGTATTGTTTTTTTTCTATTTGCTCTTTTTTTTTTTTCTTTTATTTTACTACTTTTCCTCTTAACTGGGGTCTCGGCTCATCGTTAATCTCTACGAGTTTTTTTTTTTTTTTTTCCCCTTTGTCTGGCTGTGGCGTCGCTGCTTCTCGTGCGATGCTATCCTTATCGTGGGGGCGTCGGTACTCTCAAGGTGCGTTGTCCGCTGAGGGTGATCTATATGGTCATCTTCCAAGATTGTGACACGCTTTCTCGAGTCCTGTTCGACGGTCAGGTGCTGCGACTGCACTGCCGTGTCCTCGAGGTTGGGAGAACTTACACCCTAACAATGGGGTGTATCTACCACCATACTTTCCTTGCAGTGAAGGTCGACGTCAGCTTCGATCGGGCGGACTATCCCCTTGATTCCTGCCCTGTTCTCTAGGTGATGCATTTATATTCGTTTGTCTTACTTCCTGGTACACATTTCTAATTGTCCTCCCTGTTTTTAGAAACGGGGCCCGACCAATGGACTCTTTGAGGTTAAGGATAAATCCGTCATTGTTCGAGGCGTGGAGCCGATCATGACGTTCGAGGCGTGCTTGGAGCAGCTTCTGAGCCTTTGGTTGTAAGAGGAGGCCTGTGGGGTACCTCCGGGAGGCGGGGAACTCTTTCCACTCCACGGGGGGGAGAGGGAGGACAAAGGAAAGTTATTGTGCCTGCTGCCAGGCTGTCGGTGCTCACACCCCCAGTCCCCCCCCCCCCAAAAAAAAAATGATATGGTAGAAAAGCGGAGAAAAAAAACCAAATGTAACAAAATAATGAATAAATAAATAAAAATAAAGTAACTATTACACCTGATGCTTCCTGCTTTTACTTTACCTTACCTCCATACTCTTTTTTCCCTTACCCAAATATAATGTTAAAAATATTTAAAAAAATTTTTTTTGTTTGAAGCGAAGCTTCTTATGGCATGTTCTGGCTTTCCCATTATGGACACCAAAATAAAAAAATTTCAACTGTGGTGATGGCAGCGCGACAGATTTTCTCAACAAAAAACGCATTAGATACATGGTCAACTAATTGTGTATATACCGTACAACTGTTTAAACATCATTTGTACACTTTTACTATGATAACTGATTTATTTATTATCAACTATTACATACAAAAATTTACACAAAAATAAATTAAATTATTTTAAAGATACTATTCATCGCTAACTGGACGAAAAACTAATAATAGTTTGAAATTAATTCCATGATATTCGTGGTTAACGCGAAAAATTTTAAATTCCTATTGTTACTAGATTGTGATACATTGTCAAAAATTTGATTCCACTCACGATGAAAAATCGACTTGTTTGGATTGATATAGCCTATATTAAGGGTAAAGTTGTTCTCGTGCAGTCGTTCTTAACCCATATAAATTTATAGA
Source organism: Copidosoma aretas (assembly GCA_030522625.1). NCBI lineage: Eukaryota > Metazoa > Arthropoda > Insecta > Hymenoptera > Encyrtidae > Copidosoma > Copidosoma aretas. Next base: position 7,968 of record JAPYYV010025385.1, read on the forward strand.
TAATTGATATTTTGCATGTCAATTATTGTTTACCTATGCTAATTGCAATCGAAATATCCAAATAACTTATAAATAAAATAACAGATGAAGCAAGAAATATGAAAATGCAATAAAATCTAAAAAGTTAAGAACAACCTGATTACTATATAGATATACAAAAAGCATAACAATCATATAAATATTAGGATATTTAAAAAATGGCACGTCTTAATGATCTAAAATTTTGGTATTCAAATCCTAAAGGCATGAAAAATAACATTAGAGTTTTTTCAAATAATCCATGTAGCGATTTTTTTACATCGATAACAAAGTCTCTTTTTTGAGGGGTGACCCTATACTTCCCATATTAACGAGTCCAACTTTGAAACTCTATATCTGTAAAATGGTAGGCGCAGTCATTATAAAATTTGAACAGCTTATTTATAGCAGTGTAAGACATTGATACACAAAGTTTCAAAAATTTCTATAATGAGTGAATATCGTGAACAGTACTCTGAATTTAGAAATAACGCTTGTAAGATGTTTTTTAAAATGCATTGGCCTATTTTTTATTACAATATAATGCGTAGAAGCTTCGCTTCTGTCACGCTTCCGACGCGCGCATTTTTTTATCGAACAAAACGGAATGAAAAACGAATGCAAAAAAATTCATGCGAATCAGAAGAGGTGAGTTTTTCAAAATGTGTAAGTACATGGACTTATTCTAAAGATATCATTGTTGGAAGCGCAGACACACATTGTCGTTGTCTGTGTTAGAAGCACAGGCAAGTAATGACTGCTTTGATTTCAAAGAAAAAAGCAATTGTATAAAATTATCCCTATAAAGTTTTCTATTAAATATTATGATCTAAAATTTTGTGTTAGTACTTTAATTCATTTATTGTACTATACTTTCTAACAATAATTTAAATCGATTCAGTTTCGATAAAAACATAATTTATTGTTGCATTTTCGACTATGGGGTCACAAAAAAACAGCATAAATACAATCAACAACAAAGATTCACATACTTAAGGTAGTTGGGTCATAAGAAGTCCGCTACTCTGAGAGAAGTGGTATTGAGAAATTTATTATAAGTATATTAAAAATTACTATATTTTTTAGGAAAGCTGAGATATACTCGTCTAATGACGCAAATCATAACATTTATAGTAACTTTTATGATATGTTTTATAATAATTATAATAGGCAGTCGTACAAAAATTATTATACTGTCTGATAAAAATTACTATGTCTAACATAGTAAAAATGGTGATGTCATAATATTTGCTATTCAACATGGTACATTGTATTATAATCTTATCAAAGTTTCTTACTTTTTAAAGTAGAATTTACTATGTCTCATAGTAAAATTTCTGATTCTCCAGAATTGCTATTCAACATAGTAAAAATAACTACATCCTGTAGTACTTCTTCTGATGAAATTATAGATTAGGTTAGGTAATATATACTATATATTACCTAATATGTACCCTATATAGTATGTATGCTCATGGAGTTTCAAAGCGAGTTTGAGGTTATACTAATGTAAATACCAAAAAAAAGGATTTTTGTATTTATGAGTTTTTAATTAGTACGCACCTACAGACAAATACTGTTTATCAATGACTTATCTGTGGTTAAATTTATTGTGCACCTTTTGACTACTTATTTTATTGCATGTATCGTTGTGTATCACACACAGAATGTGATTTTTATTTCTCATGAGCAAAGAAAAAGAAATTAAATTGTATGATTTTGGGAAATGATATAGATATAAGATTTTTTGATAAATAAGATTTTTTCAATTTACTGATAGTACTTATAATATGTCGGGAATGATATATTAATATACACGACAGAATATATATTCTATTGACGAAATACAAGAAACAATTCATCATAGCCCAGTGGGTACGACGTCGGACTCCCGTGCTGCAGGTTGTAGGTTCGCATCCCGGTCGGAGCAAATTTTTAAGAATTTAATTTTTCATTACGTACTTCGGAAAATATACGAATACCAAAAATACATATATATATATATATATGTAAAAAAAATTAAATTAAACCCTAAATGAATTCTCTCTGCGCATAAATGGAATAGAAATAATTTTTTCGTTTCATAAATATAACAATTATTTCTATTATAATAAAATTTACTATGTTCGAAAGCAAATTTTCATCCAAGCGCCATGGTAAAGTTTAGTATAATCTTGTTTTACTAGGTAGCATAGTAAATATTATAATACGGCGAGTATGTCTCAGCTTTACTAAAAAAATAGTAATTCTTATTATAGTTATAACAAATTTTTTAATACCACTTCTCTCAGTGTATCTGTTGGAAAAAAAGATCATTTAGTAAATAATTGATCTATTAATTGGTTAGTTAAAGATACTGTTAAATCTTTGAAAGGGCTTATACCCGCATATTATTACTTTAATATCATTATATCTTATTAGTAACTTAGGAAAGAAGTATTTTTATTTTCATTTTCTGTTATACACTTTTATTAGATGACTGTATCTTTACTTTATATGTTAATATCTCAACAAATAGACACACGATTATTATGAAATTTAAATATAATATTCTTGAAATAGTAACCTGTATCATATTACTTTTTTGAAACAACTGTATATTTTTCATGACGAAAAGTCAAAAACAGTGATGAACAAGATGTACCTCCCCATAAGAAGCCATATTATATCAAGGAAAAAAATACGAACTTTGAAGGGCTCGGCTCTTAAAATTTACATGGTGAAAATATCTTTAATTTCAGGTAAAGGTTTGTTTTCTCATAAAGAACAACCTATTTAAGTTTTGTTTACATCCCCTGTCCTTTATTTCACTACACAGCAACTTAAATTTACTTGCCTTACACTCGTATTGCTTAGAGCAGCTGCAAGTAATGTAATTACTAAGCGTGTATTGCGATATATAATTTGATTACTGCAGCAGCTGCTGGCAATAGAATCAACTGTTGTTGCGCTATGTGATTATAGTTGTACGTATAGCACCTTAAGTATGCGAAAACTTATCGGTATTTTTTATTGTTTGTATATTAATCTGTTTTTAGCGAATTTGTTATCGCTAGTGATGAATAATTTAATAATAATTTTATTCAGAGATTTCATTATTATTATTACTATTATTATTATTATTATTATTATTATTATTATTATATTGTCCTCTATAAACCATAAGTAGGTCGCAATAGTCATCCATATAGGGTATAAACATATTTCTACAATCAGTCCAAATAATGGTATATACGTATAGTCATAGTACGATCTTCACAGTTGCTTGGATTCTTGCTAGGTATACAATAAATGCTGCATAATCACTGGTATAATCAGAATC
>JAPYYV010025388.1:0-11771 GCA_030522625.1 Copidosoma aretas
TCTGACAGTCATGTCAAGTCAGATGACATGTCATATGACACGTGACTGACAGAGTTTGGCTCTGACGGTCAAATTTGGATCCCTGGCTCGAACCAAAACGAGAACAGTGCGTCCATAATTTTTACCGAATTTTCCCCTATACAAACCTTGATTGTTGTTTGACTTGTAATATATTTAGCGTTCTTGACCAGACTGTAAACGATAGAGCTTAAAAATAGCTTTAATTTGAGCCCTAATAGGGTAAATAAGGTTGATATAGTCAAAAGGTACAGGCAAACTAATTTTGAGCTCAGAAAATGTCGAATTTCGTCGATTAGAGGTTTTGGCTCATTTCAGGCACCAACTGAAATCGCTCGTAACTTTTAACTTAATCAATATTTTGAGTCCTAAGATGGCTCAAATTGAAGTTTGTAATAAGAGCTTTCGATTGCCATTTTAGGAAAAAAACTAACAAAATTTTGGGGTTATTGGTCAAAATAGTAAATCCGAAATTTTATTGAAAAGTGCCAATTCTTTTTAATTGAAAGCGTTCAGTTTTCTTGCCGTATCTTTTTCCAGAGTGGTAAAAATGGGTGTCCCGTGGCACAGGACGTGTTACCTGGTTCAGGATGAATTGAAAGAGCACCCGCAGAACATGAATTTTTATGTTTTAAAGTGTGCCACGCGAAAACATCTACCATGAATTTTGAACCCAAAAAGTGCATATTTTTTCCGGATTTCGACATGTATCTTTCTATATTATATAGTGCTTTTGAAGGGTTTGTCCCCGACGCCCTACTACCTCCTACGGTCTTTGTACAGCCCAGCTACATCTTTTAATCGAAAAAAATAAGTGAAAAATAGTTGGTTTTAATTGAAAAATTAAGAGGGTTGGTATGATTTACTAGGTAAGTTACAAAACAATTGTTTTAAAAGTTTAAGGTGGTTCAAACCATAAAAAATTGTATGAAAAATGAAATAAAATATTATCAAATGTTTTTAATCCATACTCAATTCTCCCTCGAAATATCAGACGAGTTTCTCGAAAAAAAAAAGGTAGAAAAAGCGTTTTAAATATTCTGTCGTAATGTGGGCTATTCTAGAAACCATTATTTCTTGAAGTTCTTTAAGTAAAATGACATACTTTAATTAACGTGAGCTAGATGAGTGAAGAACTAAACCGTGAAAGTTTAAAGCCATGTCTGAGCAACCTTAAAGTAATTGTTTTTTATTAGTGTTTTGGAAACGAATGTAATTTCCAATCTCATAAAATTTTTAGCCGATAATCGCTATATGCCCTCTCCAATTTTATTGACGCCAATCGCCAATGCAGCCAAAGGCTCACCAGCAGCATGATATACAAAATAACACACATCGTTTCGTTCTAAAGTGGAGCAGATACTCGCAGTTCTGACTAGTACATGGTTATGTATAAAAGGCAAGAAAATTTTATTATAATCCAGTAAAAGTAGCTAGAATTATTACTGCATGCTTCGTATTACATAAGTTTCGTCTAATGAATACTTTTAATCAGACGTGAAAGGTTTAATTTTTTTTGCGCAATGGTGTGCGGAAAATAGTCATTTTCCGCAATATTTTTAGTGTACAAAATCAATTTTCCAGCATAGTGTGCGGAAAAGGTGTGTGGCATAGATTCATGCCACAAACCAATTTTTTTTTGTAAAACTATAAATTTTTTCTTAATAAATCAGTACATGCTATTTTGAGTAGCTTTTTGGATCTTGTACAATAATCAGATATATAAATGATAATAATCTTTTCGCAATTGTGTGCGGAAAATAGTCATTTCCGCACTGTTTTTAATGTGGAAAATCCTATGCCGCACACCTTTCCCGCACTGCTGACAATTTTCTTCAACACTTGAAAAAAATCATTTTTTTCTTCGTGAGAGCCATATTGTCCCCATTGTGAGAGGTGGATCTCATTTTTTTTTGAACGAGTCTGTTCGTTGTTTTATAGCGGGGGGCTTCGCCCCCCGTACCCCCCAGCGGGGGCTTCAACCCCTGCACCCCCAGCGTAGCTGCCGCCCCTGGATTCCGCACCACCTATTTCACTAAACATTTTTTACTAATTTTTATTGGCTGCAACGGTCTTTGAATGATACTGACTTTTAACACTATGTTGGTGCACGAGCGAGTGCCTTAGTATGTATACTTGTGTTAATTTACGTCATAAAAAATATGTAACAATTAAATACAAATTATTTCTTCTTTTTTTTAATTTATTTATTGTATCATTCTATTTTACTCACACATATTGCGAGAAATTGTGTACGCAACTCGTGCGGGACGATTTCCCACACTCGTGCGATTAACTCACACTCCTGGCTGGTGCCGGTAACTCGTGCGAGTCAATCATCACTCGTGCGGGAAATCGTCTTTACCGCACTTGTTACGCACATAACTATTTCTTTTTTTTCCAAGGTTGATATTACAATCATGAGTTATGTGTGTTTCAGAAGAATTCCTGATTTGGATAGTGAAATGATTAACAAGTATTGATGATTAATGATTACAATCAAATTGATGATCGGTTCGAAGGAGATCAAAATGCAGGAAATCAAGAACGAAACTACATACAGTAGATAATTTCGGCAATAAATACTCCGATTGATGTATCTATAACTTATTTGAGTTCATATCCATTTAAATACATGTATAATTCATTTAAAATTGTTATTTACTTAATTAAATGGGTTATTCAGAAAATTAGTTTAAAAACACAACTTAATGCTTATTTAAGAACACTCTTTGAAGTCAGTTCTTAAATTATTCGTTAAACTCTACTTAACGCCGACAATAGACGCGTAAATATCAAATACGCCAGCGTTATTATAATAACACTTTGCGAAATCGTTAAATAATATCGAAAATAACTTCTGCGCATGCCCAGAAGCGTTATTTTATTATACTTCGCGAGTTACAGCCAAATAACGCTTGCGTTAAAAACTCTGAATAAGACCCCAGTTGCTGGTATCAGGCGGTAATAAGTGAGATAAAGACGTGGAGAGATTTTAATCGCGCGTTTAGACAGCAGTTTATTGGCGAGTACGACTGTGAGGACTTACTCGACGATCTGCTCGTCATAATCAGGGGAAGGGCGAGAAGATTAATAGTTACGTGGCAAGCGTATAATATTAGTTTCGTGATTTGCCCGGCCTCCAACCAAAAGGACGGTCACCGAGACTGCGTACTGAAACCTGCTCTCGGACTATCGGAAGGCGCTGAGCGGCCAGCTCATTATGGCGCTCGACAACCTACAAGAGTTTGGTTCACGATGGGAGACAGAAAGATCTGGATGAAAAATACGTGCCACCCCCACCGTTGGAGAAGATGCATGTTCCCGGGGCCACGTTTGTTATCTCGGCACCGAGAACTAAAGTGGCTGAGGTCACAGGAAAGAACTCCGAGCAGATCGCAGCGGCGATCGTTCAACCGCAGGGGAAGTGTGTTATTTAGAAACGGGGACCGAGCCAAGTACTAGATACGAGCAGTACCGTAGCCCGGCCGGCGCCGGCATTCTTGTAGTCTTCTCAATTAACGAGCCCCTCGGTAGCGCCGGATTTCGCTAAGCCTTTTACGGTACAGACCGACGCTAGCAACTACGCAATAAGTGCCGTTTTACGACAGGACAGCGAGGATGGCAAGCATCTGATAGTGTACGCTAGCCGCGTGCTTATGCCCGCAGAGAAAAATTATAGCGTCACCGAGAAAGAGTGTCCCGACGTGATTTGGGCACTTAAAAAATTGCGACCTTATTTGGACGGTTATCGCTTCACTGTGATTACCGATTACAGCTCTCTGAAGTGTATAAAAGACCTGCTTGAGCCGACCATTAGGTTGGCTCGGTGGGCATTGGAAATGTCGCAATGGGACGTTGAGATCGTGCACTGCAAAGGTGCGATTAATCATTCGCCAGACGCGCTTTCTCATTTACCGGGCGAAAAGGTAAAAATAGCTGCGTTCGAAGAGATTAGCAACAAATAGTACATTAAAATGCTAAAAAGCGTGTCCGAGAGTCCGATTAAGTATAAGGACTGGTGCGCAGAGGACGGGAAGCTGTATAGGCATCGTGCGGACCTTCTGTTGGACTCGATCGTACACGGAGAGAAAAAGTGGTGACTTGCAGTACCGGACGAGTATAGAGAGCGCGTAATGACTGATGTACATTGCACCCCCTCGAGCAGACACTTAGGTATCGAGAAAACGTACAATCGCGTAGCGCACGAGTACTATTGGCGTGGAATGTACTACGAAGTCAAGAAATTCGTGAAAGCGTGCGAGTTGTGCTTGCAGTTTAAGGTACCGTAAATGGAACCCCAAGGGCTTATGGGGAAATGACTCGTCAAAAGACCGTGGGCGGTCGTCGCAGCCGATCTGATGGAATTTCCACCTATTAAAAGCGGACACAAGTATTTAATAGTATCTTAGGACTCATTCACGCGTTAGATCGAGGTAAAGCCTCTCCGGAAAACGTACGGTTAGAGGCCTGATCATTTCCTGACCGATAACGGTCGCGAATTTAATAACAAGCTAATCGCCAAGACGGTAAGAGAATATGGGATAAGACACGTCTTCACCCCGCCGTATCATGCGCAGGCTGACCACGTAGAGCGTACGAATCGAATGCTGAAACAAATAATAGCTGTGCTCGTCGGAGCAGATTACCGTAATTGGAAAGTACATATGCATAAGTTTTGACACGCCGTTAACACCGTGACTCAGGCATCGTTAAAAGTTTTGCTCGCCTTTTTAAATTACGGCAAGCACCCGAAGCCCGTAAAAAGTTTGCGACAAGAGATCAAGTCGGAAAAGACGGTCGAGAAAATCGCGCCAGAAGTATGGGGAGATAGGGTAAAGAGACTCGATACGTTCCGCGACTTTGTAGCAAAACGTATAGAGGATGCGAGATCGCGACAAGAAAAGTATTATGATCGCGGGCGTAGGGATATTCGATTCGATTCAAAGTAGGAGCGCAGGTAATGAGGCGAACGCACTACCAACTCGAAACGGAGAAGAAATTTTCTGCAAAGCTTGCGCCCAAATTCGGAGGCCCGTATAAAGTCGTGGTCGTAAAATCCTCGGTTGTGTATGTAAGGGAGACAACGAGCTTTTCGTGCATGTGTCGGAAATCAAACGTGATGTGCCCCCGCGAGGGAAAACCACCTAAAAGGGACGTGACTAGCTGGCGACTTTCAAAATGCTCTTTTCTTCCTTTCTTATTTATATTTCCTAGCTGTTCTTCTGTTTTGATTAATTTACCCCATTATTTTTCTTGTGTTTTGTGTATGATCGTTACCATTACTAGGTATCAGTAGAGTCCGAGGAGCAGGTTGAGCCAACCTAATCCCCCCCCCCCCCCCCCCCCCCCCCCACCTACCCCCCCCCCCCCCCCCCCCCCCCCCCCCCCCCCCCCCCCCCCCCCCCCCCCCCCCCCGTCAGTCGACGGGGGTCTTGGGCGCTACGGGTACTTAGGGCGCTAAATTAGAAGCCTACACGAAATGTTAGCGTGTCTTGTCACTCGCTAATAATCGAAAGAGACCGCAGAGCGCTACTTTATTCCTGTTCGCTTGAAATTCTAAAAGATCAGGAAGAAGTAACAAGAGATTAGTAGGACTACTATCTCGGGCACTATTCGACGACCTGCACGCACAAGTTGCGTGTCTCCACTATCGATACAGAAACAGGGGGAGGCCGCAGGGCGCTCGACGAACGTTAAAACGAGGGATTACGACTATCTCGGGCGCTTCGTTTTGCTTTACGGGCACAAACGACGAAAGAAAATGGAGGAGTATAACAAGCGGGAAAACGAGAGATGGGTTCCAATACTCTTCCAGGCGCTATTTCACAAAAATTTTACGATTTTTTTTTGTTTTACAAAAACCACCACACTTACAAAAAAAATCAATTCACTCACCTCTACCAATAACGACTTCAACGACACATTCTCTCCCTCTCTGCCTCCACGTCTTCCATCAGCATGATACGGAGCGGTTATGTTCTCGCATGACCCAGGAGGGAACTAATGTTGGCGATCGCTCGCAGAAAGTAGTTTCGGTCGATACGGTTTATCTCCCTGGCCTCGCAATCACTCTTTTGCTTTCTAGCTCATAATTCCCGTTCACGATCCACGGGACGGTGGAAACGAGACGAGCGAGGGTAACCCGTAAGCGGAAGGAGACGGGGGTGCTGGATTAACCCAACAGGGGTATTCCGGCCCACGATGCTGGCTGGATCGATCGCAAAACGGCTCGTTGGCTCCAAAATTACACGACGGGTCGATTCTTGGCGGCTCAAACGGGTCGGCCACCAGGGGTAGTCCGTGCGATTTCGGGTGACGCGGGTTACTGTCTCGCGGCCTACCGAATGGTTACCCCTTATCTCCTACGATCAAGGAGACGCCGGATTGACTTTGAGGCGTGGGTGAGATCCAGGGATCGCGTGGAGCAGTCCCTGTTTCCAATCGGGTCTCTCCTTCTTGATGGCTTCGTTCGGCCGGGTGCCTGTCAAAGTCTTGAGGGTGAATCGTCTTGACACTTTGGGTGAGTGGCTACGTGTGGCCCACTGAATACGTGAATCTCGCGGTCTGCAGGGCGAGCAGAGGGCAGGCCAGGGCGCGGGGATGCGTTTTTCGGGACGTAGAGAGCGCTCCTATACTTGTGATGGCCATCTCGACAGTGGGAACAGCTGTTGAGGTCAGCCTTGTTAGAGCGGTAATTACGGAAAAACCGTTCAACTAACTGTGTTCGATAATCCTTTGACTTGTGCCTCCGGCGCCAACAGGCAAAACAAGCGCCCGCCGGGGGGGCAGGAAAGGGCTCGGCCTGGACTCGGATCCTGCTTGGGCCTTTCCCTCGCAGCGTCAGTCGCTTTTCGGGCGGGGGGCAATTCACGAGAGAGCTGGCCACTCGAACTGCAACAAAATATTTAGCTAAAAGAGCTGAAGAGCTAAGAAATAGTTAAGGGGTTTTGACTCAAATTCCACTTTCAGTTTGAAAACGTACATCGTATGTTAATGCTGTGATGATAAAAGAGATTTATAATAACGATTGTATCAGCAGAATAATGCCTGGAACTACATTTGTCATCTCCGTAAAAACTAAAAATAAGTATTAAAGTACAAAAACGTCTTTTGATGTTAAGATTCAAAGAATTGTTTATGTCATTTAGAAAAGATCATTCTGATGTAAAAGTTAGTATTAGTATGTTTGCAATACTTCGCCGAATGTACTGTATCCTACCTGGAGCCAGTGAAACACACTCCGTGTGTGCTTGCACAATACACCAAAATTATAAACTCATGCTGGATGCAATAAAAATAACAGATATAACTTGAAAATTTTGACAATCACCTCACAGATTATAAGGACTGTTTAAATTTAGTGTTTCTCAAATCTTCCGCATCTGATTGTTATCTCGATAGACAGAGGGTTAGTTCTACACAGACCGATTCTACACGCAATGCTTTTTGCATATACATAGATATACGAAAATCGTTACGTGTAGAATCGGTATGGGTAGAACTGACCCCCTGTCTCTCGATAATTGCGAACAATGTCCAAAAACCAAATATTTATCGCACATACTGACTATGGCTTCAATTGAAAAGGAGATTGACGAGGTGCAATATTGTCCGTGGACAGCAACTGGTCTAACAACATTGCAGACGGTTAGTTGTAATGTCAGTGGATTCATTGAGGATCTTTGCTATAAGTTACAAATTCTCAAGCTACATTCATGTATTACAAAACAACAGTCACAATTTAATAAAAAAAAAAAAATCTTCGTAAGATTGAAGTTATTGTAATGTTTGATTGTGCAGGAATTTACGCATTTGTTGTGCAAGACGCAACTCAAGCTTTTCATTTTAACAATGACCAGTGCACTGTTTTCAAAGAAGTTTATTGTTTTACGAAAAAAAACGAATTAACTTATAAAAATTGTGTATTTTTATCAAATAGTCTTGAACATCATACGGATTCTGTACACACAATACAAAAACAATTGATTCCCGAAATCAAACACAACATAAATGATAAGACTAATAATATATACATGACTGACGGTGCCAAACAATATTTTAAACATAGATACCAGATTGCAAGCCTTATAAGCCACAAAAGTCATTTTGGCTGGCAAGCAGAACGACACTACAGCACAGCTGCTCATGGTAAAAGTAGTTATGATGGGGTGGGAGCTAGTTTTAAGAGAGAAGCCTACAGAGTGAGTTTCGTGGCTAAATCATCACGAGCTATTCTTACGGCAGAATCATTGTTCAAGTGGTCATGAGGTGATTTAAAAAATATCAAAATATCTTATTCGAGTATAATGGATCATAAAAAAGCAATAAGATATCTAAAAAAAGGATTTAATACAGCTGTGCCTGTAACTTAAATTTCAAAAAATCATGCTTTCTATATTTTTTAAAATAAAAAATTACTTGTAAAGCAGTTTTTAAAATATAGTCACGGTATTTTATTTGTATTGTAAATTTCAATAATTATTATAAAGTGTTTACATATTGATTAAAAATTTCATAATACATATTGATAAAAATTATGTTACAGCAATAAAGCTATATTATTAAAAGCATACTTGTTTTTATTACTGCTTGAATATCATAATTCAGAATTTAAAGTCGCAGCATGGAATGAGTTATTTATTTACCTTACTTAAAATTGTTAAATTTGTCAAGATCACTACACGATCTTTATTTATGGTGAGGCACTTTAGTGCACTTTGCGTCTCTTTTAATTTGGCTTTCGTGGTTCTGGCTTACTTAATTATTACACACAAATATTTGTCCTTTCAGTAGTAAAAATAGATTGCATTGATTTTGAAAAAAGAGCTACAGCTTATCTTCGTTTTATAAAGGAGAGTTACATCTTGCTATTTTTAAAATAATGGCTTTATCTTTGTGTAGTTATGATTATAATTTTTGGCTCTTTTATGGTCTATAACTGAAGACCTTCGGAACTGTCTGCTTGTGTAAGCCCTATTAGTAGGCTTGTAATATCCAACACTTAACCTTTTAGTCTGTGTACTCTGCACAGCTTCCAGGTTTTAGCTGGATTAAGATAAATTTTCTGAATTTGTTATTTTCATCTCTTTCTAAGAAGAAAGGATAAAAATTTACTGACTACGTTAAAAAAAGATTTTATCCTAATTAACGTCCCAAAATACAAGCCAAACATTGGCATACTGTCCAAAAAGAATGACTGACACCAGAAATAATAATTTTCTGTGTATTTTATGGTGCAAATACCGCGTTAAGTCCTATTAGTGTTGATGTTGAATACACTAACTCAAATTACATAAAAGTTCTTTATACGTTACCGTCATATCTGTTAAAAAATGTTTTTTTATCACTTCAATGTCACATTTCTAAATTTTTTAGGGTAAGAATGAAATTTAGACATTTAAAAATAGTTAGAACAATAAATATAAATCCAACGATCTGAGTAGCACACAAATTTTTTATTCTTAATTGCTTTTTTTGTTGAAAGCAAGAGTTCAACTGGTGATAACTACGCTTTTTATACTTTATTGAGGTTAGATTTATGTTGTATCATTGAAAAGTAACTTTGAAAACAAATTAGAAATTTTTTATCGCAATTAAATGCAAATTTATCTTTTTTGTTCTCAATAATTGCCAAGCAACTAAACTTCAAGGTTTAAAATTACGATTTTCAGCTATTTTTGGAGGTTAGAAAAAAAAGATGACCTTGTGAGGTAGTTTGGACGTGAAAGTAAGATTCAAGGACCCAAAATACAGAAGATTATAATTATTTGATATCAAGAGACATATTTTTATGTACCATATTATTGCATTATCAACTTCTTTGCACAACTTTACGTAACACTACCTACATCTGTCATTTGCCATATCATTTTTCTGTATATGTCACTTTGCAACAAAAAGTGTAGTCTAATACTTACAAAATGAGCACAAAATTTCTATTGTATTCCCTTAATTTTTAGACAGGGGGGTGTCAAATCATTAAAAAAAAGCCCTACATATATCTTACAAAATTATATAGTTGTATAAACAAAAGTAAGTTCCAGCCCCCCCCCCCCTCACTCCACCCCGCTCGTACTCGGCTCCTCCCCGGCTCCCAACAGCTCCCCCTCAAATTACGTAGTTATTCGTTAATTTTTACGTGATTTTTTATCTAATTTTTCTGGGTTAGCTCCCCCCTGCTCCCCCTCAGCTACCTTTTCACCTCTCCCTTGACTTCCCCTCAGCTACCCTCATCACCTCATAACCTATTCCACAATACACACAGACACAACTTAATTATAAGTTCATGCATATAAATTATTAATTTGGTTTCATTTTGATCTCGCCCTTCTACATGTTTTGAGATTATAAATATAAGAAAATTTGACACTGATGCCAAACTCTCCCAAATGCTATTAAAGTAATTTGGAAAAGCACAAAAAAAGTTCCTAAATCGTTGGTTAAGTCGAAATTGTACACGGTAAATCACATGATGTAAAAAATGTAAGGTGTCTTTCAAAGCAGCTATTGCAAAAGCCAATGATGGACCTGTCATGTTTTTCACAGTATTAAATTATAAGTTAGGTGTGAATTACTTAATACTTATGATAGCAATGTTATTGAATTGCCTTATTTATTTTTTAAATATTTCATATGGAAAAAAGCAGGGCATGCTGATGGTTGGCTGATGTGGATATACTAGTACACCTTGTTTTATACATCATCATATATACGACATGACAATAAGTATAGACAGCTGATCAGAAGTAACTATGTTCTTTGTCGTTTAAAATTCTTAGTTATCATGGGTGATCTGACTCAGCATGTGTTGTTGCTGATTGATCGATAATTAGTTAATTTCAAAATATTCTGGTCCATCTAAGATAGTCATCTTTAGTAACAGAATAACGTCATTTGTAACATTAGCGTAAGACACAGTATACTATATGTACTGATTAATTTACACATTTTTATAATACATTAAGTAGAAAAATTTTATTAATAATAACAAAATATTTGAATTTATGCTGTCAAAATATTCTAAACAGTAGAGAGTCTCTTCAGCTAAAAACAACATCATAAAATCACTAGAGTTGATGAAAGGTTTTTAAATAGAATATTAACAATTGTCACCATATAACACTTAAAGTTAAACTTTGACCTCCAATAACCTTAAAACGAGTGGACTTAGCGAAAAATCATAAGATACTTTTTTTGAAGGCCGTCGAGTTTTCTACAATTCTATTATTTTGTTACTATATTTTTTTAATTTTTCAGGGTTAAAAAAATTCTCAACAAATAAAAGAACTTTTCCCATGCTATTTTCCGTCTGAAACTTTGGCTGGCGTAACGAACGGATCAATATTAATATTAAGAGCTAAAATTTAGAAGGCATTTATTATTATTGATTTACAAACGATTTAGGACTATCATAAACAAAATTTAACAATTCTTCAAATAAGGACACCCATAATATACATACGCATACACATATGTATGGATATTAACCATAAGTAACAAAAAGAGTGATTATCAGTTTTTAATTTGTAATAATTGTTTGGTAAATTAGTGATATTATTTACAGTATTGATTATACTAGTAGAATGTTTCTTTTTTTTTTGTCCCAATTTTTAATTTAAATGTTGAGGTTGGATAATTAGTTGATCTTGCAGGACGAAATAATGGACACCTAGTTGATGTTGGTGATGTTTATTGAGTTGACAACGTTTCGCCAACTTCTGTTGGCCTCATCAGGTCGAGCTACAATGTTT
>JAPYYV010025393.1:0-13492 GCA_030522625.1 Copidosoma aretas
ATGATGATGATGATGATGATGATGATGATGATGATGATGATGATGATGATGATGATGATGATGATGATGATGATGATGATGATGATGATGAGGATGATAGAGAGCCTTTGCTCTTTTTAACGATTGCTACAATGAAATAAAAAATTAATCAGTAATAAATTTGTGAAGATTTCAGAAAAACGAGTTATTTTATTTTACATCAACAAATTTTTTTTTTAATTTTTAATGACATTTTTTTTCTTTGGAAAATATTTTCATGTAAAATTAGTTTCCTGTTTGAGAAAATTATTAAAAGGAAAAGTAAATAAAATTAAAAACTTACTTGAATGTGTATGTAGTTGAGATGCTTTCTCGTCGGCAACTCCTGGTGACGGAACAGCTGCTAAGTAATTTGAAAGGTCATCTTTACCATAAATTTCACTCATTAAAGAATTTATTATGAAGAAACTGAGCGACGTTTTCTCCTCTTGCTGTTTTTACTCGCATTAGATAATTAAAAATGGACTACCTATAAAATGCAGTCCAGCAGCAGTATTTATACCATAAATTTATAAATTAAACGACGACGACAGCCGTTGTATACGTCACCAATCATGTCCGCATCACTAACACCTCCGGGGTCAAAATTCTTGTTGCAGACTCAGGTTAATTGGCGTTTCGAGGGTTTGGTGCCTATTGGATCCAGGCAGTTTGACTTGGGGAAATTCAGCCTGTTTAATCATATGAAAACTCTCTTAACACATGGAGCCTGGTGAACGAGGATCGCAGCCAGAGCGGCTCTTGGAAGTCCGGCATTTTCCCATAATACCGGCTGCCGAGATGCTTTAGCCTTGCATCATTCCGAGAGATCACCCCCTGCGTTGTTTAGGCAATCTTAACCCTCTCGTGCCTGTCAGCTTGCCGTACCCCGTGTTGCAGGCGACGATTCCACCGGTCGCTTTTACGGACCAAATGTACCGAACCGCTACCGAAAGGATCAATGATCCGTCGAGCCCGCGCGTTGACTTGAGTAGGGAGAACGACCTAGAGGATCGACGCCTAAGCGAAACTTACGTTTAGGCGACGGCGGCGCTGCATAAAGCGGCCAGGGGACACGACAGTCTGGACAGCGAGGCCAAAGCCTACCACCTCTCGCTGCAAAGGGGTCGTCGCAAGAGTTAAGCTTCTCGGGAGTTGCAGGGTCTAATCATGAGTATTGGGCGTGCATTCAGGGAAGAGGACGCATCGGACGCGTCTGACATTCCGTTACTACGTCAAAGAGAGAATTGGACGCTAAATTCCTCGCGTTACCCCAAGAGAAACCACGGCGAAAGCCATACGGTACAGAGACAGCCACCCACGCTCAGCCTACACCAGGCTGACGCGTTCTTGGCCCAATCTTAGTACTCGACCGACAAGTATCGGGAACCGTTCTACAACAGCAGGACCCACGAACGTGCGTGCCCCAAGAGCAGCTGGGGAGCTCGAGAGAGCGATAGGTACAGAGAAAGGAGGGAGCGGGTGTATCCCCGTAGTCAAAAGGCATCATCCTTAGCGCCAGGAGAAGCCACGTTACCGAGAAAAAGTGCGTTTATCGACTCACCCACCGAGTATAAGTAGCGACAGTAAAGTCGAGTTCACGGGCCATCGGGCCCGCAACCAGGACTCGCACTGCGAGGATAGGGGTAAGTTAAAACAAACAGATCCATCTGCGCGACCGGAAAATCGTTCCTCCAAGGCGTTACAGAATTTGATGCTGAGGTTTTCGGCAGAGGACTAGAATGAGGACGCTGAGTATTTCTTCGAGCGCCTCAATGATTGTTGCAAGAGCGTAGGAACTAGTAAGGTGGAGTTTTATCGTGCGGTGCCGATAATTTTGTTCGAAGAAGTTAGTCGCTGGTATCGGGTGGTAAAAAGCGAGATAAGGACGTGGAGATATTTTGAGCGCACGTTAAACAGCGCTTTATTGGCGAGTACAACCGTGAGGACTTACTCAACGATCTGCGTCGTCGTACTCAGGGAAAGAGCGAGACGATAAATGATTACGTGACCAGCGTATAATATATAGTTTCGTGACTCACCTGGCTGCCAACCCAAAAGACTGTAACCGTGACAGCTTACCGAAACCTGCTCCCGAACTAACGGAAAGCGATGAGCGGCCAGCTCATAATGTCGCTCGACGACCTACAAGAATTTGGCCGACAGTGGAAGAGACAGAAAGATCTTGATGGGAAATACATGCCACCCCCACCGCCGGAGAAGATGCATGTTCCCGAGACCATGTTTGTTAGCTCCGCGCCGAAAACTAAAGTGGCTGAGGTCACGGAAGAGAACATGCAGCAGGTCACAGCGGCGATTGTTTAACCGCAGTGAAAGGACGTTATGAGGTAACGGAGACCGAGCAAAGTATTGGATAATAGTGTAATAGTTTATAGCTTACTTAGAAACTAAGGACTCACGGCCCATATTAGTTTCACATACAAAGTGAGAATGCATACATGAAAAAAATACATAACTGTGATGGCAATATGCCCAAAGTGCTTCATTACCCAGTCCAAACAATCTAATTACAAAATAATAATTTACTTACAATTAAAAGAAATACATAAAATGATATTCTACATATAGTAAAAGTTAAATACCTACAATGCTAGCTTATTAAATACATTTGTATAAAGATAGTCACGGCGTACAGTGTTTCTTTTTCGTTTTTTAGATTTCAAAATCAAATATCTCAAAAACTAAAGCAGATAATCAAATAAATTTTTTTGGAAAAAAAAAATGCCGTTGAAATGGGGAATTCAGAAAACATAATCAAAATATAAAAAATGATTTTGTAACCTCCAAAAATGGTCGAAAACTAGTAAATTGTTGTAAAAATTTTAGTATTGGTACGTAAAAGCTCTAATAGATAATTTTAGGGAATAAACGAAATTAAGTTTCATATTTTTATGCTTGAGTGACTGTTCGGCACCATATTTACATTAAAATGTCACGTGACATAACCTTAAATCAAGTATAAAAAGGATATTTTTGATTTTTTAACGTCAAAATCAAATATCTCAAGAACATGAGAAGATAGGTGGATGATTATTTTTAGAAAATACTTCTTTTAAAACGGTGGTGACGATAAAAATTATATAAACTATTACAAATGATTTTCTAACCTCAAAAAATGGTTGAAAACTAGTGAATTGTTGTAAAAATTAAAGTATTGGTGCATAAAAGCACTAGTAGCTACTTTTAGACAGTAATGGACTGCTTTTTAGTCACTGACTCGATGCATTTTCAGTATATTGAACATGTAGAGCATACAATTTGAGAACGCAATGCTTGAAACGTCATCAATGCTGGCACGTTCTATTTCTTTCATCTGTGCAAGAAGGTGACTGAGAGTCAGCGATCGAGTTTGATCGTACTTGATCATATTTTGATCTCATTTGATCGTATTTCGATCGTATTTTAATCGTACATTTATCGTATTTGATCGTAATCTTATCGCGTTTTGATCGTAAATGATCGAATTTTTATCGGATGTTGATCGTATTTTAATAATATTTTGATTGTATGCATCAACAGTAACACGCAATTTGAGTTAAGTAATCTGCCGCTTTTAGCACGTGGTGTGAGTGTGGATAAAGGCAGAGACAACATAATTAGTGATTATAGTAGTCAGAACATGTTTTATATTATTCGGTGGGAACAAGAGAAGCGTCTGCTTTACTTATACACTTAATATCAGTAGCATAGATGTCACTATATTTTGCTTAGCATAGACACCGCTATGTTGTATTTCTTTTATCTATGAAAAAAGATAATTCTTAGTCAGCGATTGAGTTTGATCAAATTTGATTGTATAGATATATACGCCAGCTCAGTTAGGGTATAGGCAGCAAACCATATACCGCGGATTTTGCGTTTTTCAGCAGCCATTGTAGCAAATATGGACACAGCAAATAAGCCAGGTACTCACTAGGTTGCTATTTACATAGATAAAAATTCGTGAGAAAGCTATTTTGATAAATATGGATTGCCTCTAACAGCTCCGCATCATGTTGCCCGAGTAAAAAAAAAAATCTGTTTAATGCCAATGGAACAGAGAAAAAATTTCAAAGTTTTGATTCGAAAGTGTGCGGAAAGTTTTTCTTCATTATATGTGCTGTAATTATTTTATACAATCGTTTTGTCGCAATATTTCAAGTTTAGCATCAACAGCAGAAGCAGCAACACCAATAGCAACAAGAAATACCACGAATCGTAATGATAAATGAACAAAAAACTGTACAAGAAAATTGTTACAAGTAAGCGAATTTAAAGTCACCGGTAGAAAATGTGAACGGCAAAGGGAAATTAAATAAATATTTTGTTTTAAAATATTTATGAGTTTTATAATTTAAATTAGCTATAGCGTGGAATATGTAATTTTTCCAAATGTATTTAATAAAATTTAAAATTAAATCGAAGTATTTTATTTACATACTATCAACGCAAGTAATTGATAATTGCACAAAATATGGTGATCAGTTAATATTTATTATACATTTTTATAAATAAATTACAGTGATCAAAGTTTATTTCGTGTATTCAATCATGTAGCACATATCGTCAGGTGCGTTAAGATTTTCAACAATTATATTTTTATGTAATTCAAGAATATCATCAATGATCGATAAACACTGATGTCTCGAAAGTGTAAGCTTATTTTTTATTGCACTACTCATTAATTCATCAAAAATTATTTTTCAAACTTAGTGATGTTCATTTCACTTAACGTTTGGTCATTAGTGCGTATTTTATACACCTGAATTTGGGCTTCATAATATTCCCGGCTTTTATGGTATATGTATATTCAACGATTTTGTCGAATACACTTTGAACACTTATTTTATGTCATTCACAATATACTAGATACCCATCTATCAATATTTTTACACTTTTTTGTTCTAGCGCAACACTACCTTCACATGCCCCATCACTTTCACTAAAAGTTTTTATTTCAACGACTTCTTTACCAAATTCGGTCGATCATAAATTTTAAAGTATATGCTAATCTGCCAATTCCCTTATCCCTAAGGTCTTCCGCCCGACCAAGGAAAAAATTTTTGATTGATGTTAGCCAATCTTTGAAGTCATTCCAGTCATATGGGTAGCGAAACTTAATGCCTGGTAAATTTTGAGAAAGCAGCCAAATGAACAGGTAATAGTTGCAGAATGCTGAGAGAATACCCCGATCGGGCTAGAATCCAATTAGCACTTTTTTTAACAGATACTCGGATACACGGTACATGAAACAACCATCTTGTAACTTTATCATGATTGCACGCGTAAATTAAAGATAGGTGTAAGATGAGAGATAACAGAACTACGCTCGCTGTGAAAATTAGCATGGTTGTGAACAATACGTTTGGTTTTTCATTCACTCGGTCGCCCATATCTTAGTCACTCGTAGTACAATGATATTTAACATTCGAGTCGAAAATACAAGAGGTCATATTTAGCCTAAACTAGATTCGTTGAATGTGTCATTAGAAACGAGTGCGAGTGATAAGAATGTTAAGATTATGATTTGGTAGAGAGCGATTATTGGTAAGTATGAAATAGTGGAATATCGAGTTACTTGACTCTCCCATTTATGTTGTAGTTATGTTTAAATTTTGACTACTGTAAAACATCCTGTTGCTAATATGATATTTATCATCCTATCGATTAATATCAAGTGACAGTGCGTGGGATAATTCATTTTTCTTCACAGAGCTAATATATCTAAGTCATTGGTTTTCGAAATAGAGGGGGGGGGGTAAGCCAACCTATCACGTGCTTTTAAATATAATTTCCTGACGCTTTTTTTACTCTTCTGTCTAACACCGAGCACATTGATGACAAGGTCGATGATGCTTATATAAAAAATCTTGACGAACGCGTTGTAGAGGTGAACCGTATCATCAATTTTATGTGTAATCTTTTCAAGGATGAAATAGTTTTTTTAAAAAAATGTAAAATTAAAAATATTCTTTCCGACTCTGATTTATTGAAGCAATTTTATAATTTTAACAATGCGGCGATAGCTAAGTATGTATACTGTAATATGTCTGCAACTCTCTCAACAACTAAGGAATTCCTTAATATAATATTGTTGGAAAAAGTATTTTTGGAATATGTGTTGTGGCTGAAAATTTTTTCGACGAACTGCTGGCTCAATAGTGACTCTAATGTTACTTACTTGTTTATGATACCTAGTGTAACATTTTTATACACCGCAAGCATAACGTATGTAAAATTTAAGAATAAAAATTAAACAGCTAAATTAAACATTCCATTGTTATTTCATCTCTCGTAAATCACCCCTGGAGCTGGATTGTAGCGTAGGCTTCCTGGTACTCTGTATCAGGGTAAACATGTCTGGCCACCATTCTATACGATGACATCACCGATGCTTGTTACGAGTTTTCTATACGTAGTGAATGTCAAGCACTCATCAAGGCTTCTTGTGCCGTCAAGTAAATGTATCTTACTACACATACATAGTGATAAGGACGAAATTATTATGGCCGCCCCTCACCCCCCTTCCTTAGCCCCCCTCAATTCACGGGTAAATTCGTCATATTTTAACGTGATTTGCATGATCGTCATATGTTTGTAGCCCCCCTTAGCCCCCCTCGCCCCCTTCTCACCCCGCCTCAAAAATTCGATCGTTTTCTCCATGATTTCACGTAAATAATAATTTTTTTAATTTTTTAGTACCCCCTCTGCCCTCCACCCACTCATCGCCACCCCCCTTATCCCCCTCCAGAACTTATAAATTTTTCAGGTTACCACCAGCCCACCCTCAAAAACTTAGAAAGTTATCAGGTTTTCACCAGCCCCCCCTCGGAAACTTAGAAAATTTTTAGGTTTTGACCAGTGCCCCTTAAAACCTTATACATTTTTCACATTAAAACTAGAATCCCTTATATTAGACATAAAAATTTATCTTTCATTATTATGTAGTCAAGCAGTTGAATAATTTTATTTTGATGAATCTTTAAACAAATATCATACAATTTAAAATAATATATGAGTTTAAAAATTTCGGCTATTATTTAAATGATTTTTCCACTACCCTTTGTGGTAATCATTCAGGAGCGCTTTTTTTATAGTGGTTTCCCCATTTGTCTTGGTAGCATAAGCATTATACTAGCTTAAATTAACTTAAGTTATTGTATATTGTACGGCAAACGTTACATTATAGCTTTTTCATGCCACTTTAATGATACCAAGATAAGTAGGCGTACTTTACTATTGAATCCTGATTTAAATTGAAACAAATTTCAAACGAAATTTATTATAAATAATAATAATTAATTGTAAATCAAATATTTAATTACCATCATTAAAAATGTCTTCCTAAACAATATTGTCAATACTATTGTTATTATTTAAGTGCAATTGTATAAATATATTATTTGGATTCTTGCATCTGGACAATGCTACATATAATTGTCCATGGGAAAATAACCGCTTATTTGACTAAAGACCTATTCTATCAAAACTCTGACGTTGAGATTTATTTATAGTCATTGCAAATGATAATACTATTGGAAATTGATTTTAGTATGAATCAAAATTAAAAGAAGTATTGTTTTCAGAACATAATGTTATTCTAGGTAAAACAACATCATTTCCAATTTTTTCACCTGTAATAATTTCAACTTCAAAGTTAAACTTGAATTATTTGGTTATATTTAATCGCGTACCACTACAAATAGCATCATTAACATTTAAATTTCTTATTAACATAACAAATGCTCCTATTTTTAAATTTAGTTTATGTGGGGGAAGATGGTCTCGATTTTTTTTTAATGCTTTTGTGGGAAAATTAATATAAATATCATCATCAGACTTATCAACTTCTTTGTATGTTGCTCTGTCAATACTGTGATACGCTACATCGTTTCCTTTTATATGATTTTAAATTTTATCATTTAAAAAAATTGTGTATTCATTATAAGAAGTTAATATAGCACTATTCATATTTAAATTTAAATTTTTTCTAAATATTTTCGAGCAAACGTCTGTTGTTATCAAATTCTCTGGAATAATTAATTTTTTAATTATTCTGTTTCCAATATTTAACAAAATATTAGAAAAATTTTCATCAATTAATCAAATATTCGTATTAAAATGAAAATTTTTGAATAATCTCCATAAGTATGATGATTTTATTGTTTCTTTGATTATTATGCTTCTATTACTATTTTTGATAGCTAGTAAAATTTGACGGAAAACTTCTCCGAATACTAATAATTTTCCTGCAAAAGGTTTGTCATTGTTACATAAATCTCTTAATGATTTGTCAACAATTTCTAATGCTTTCTTTAGTATTATTAACTCTTCATCCCATATAATTATATCAACTTCTCTTGATTTTTTTCGAACCAAATCAAATTCAAAAAATGAACGTTTAATATTAATGATAGAACAAAAAAATAAACTCGGTGGTAGAAGCATGACTTTAATTCAACAATAATCAATATTTATCATAATTCTAACGGCCTCTTCAGGATACTCAGAAGACCTACATGCTCATAGTATCCTGAAGAGGCCGTTAGAATGATGGCGAAATATTGATTATTGTTGAATGAAAGTCATGCTTCTACCACCGAGTTTTTATTTTTGTTCCATCAATAGTTTATATGTCAATGTAGCAAGTGTATGGGAGATATGGAAAAATTTCAATATTATTTGAATCCAACAGTAATTTGAAAGTCATATGACTTGCCATACCTTTTGGGAGCAGAATTGACGCAATACCTGTCCACAGCATGGATATAATTCTTTGTTTTTTAGAAATAAAATAATTAACTATAGTTTTGTACAAAAATGTTTTTTCAGATCATCCTGGAAAATCAATGAAACAAATCTTATTACTTCCATTTCATATACATGAAAGAATATAGTTTTGTGCTTCATTCAATATAGGGTACAAATCAATAAACATTTTTTTATTGTATTCAGTTTCTCTACAATCGTTTTCCACATCTAAAATACCATTTTCTGGAATAGGTGGATTGAAGTTTTTATAAGACTTATTTTCTGATTCAAAAATAGTGTTTATATGTAAAAGAGCTTGATTTATTTATTTTCAACGAATTCTTTAGTAAATTTTAATTCATATTATCTCCATATATCATCACCTTTAATATTTCTGCAAGTTAAAACAATGCAAAAAATTTTCTTAATTGATTTGGTAGCATAATAACACTTGCTTCTTCAATAATGTTTAAAATTTCTAAATCATGTTCAATAAGACCCATACTTATTGCGGTTTATTTAAAACTGCTGTATAATTTTCCTTAGTATGTTTTTAAATCTTTGAATGAAGTACAACCTTTTATGTAATATTAATTCCAGACAAAATCTTTCGTGGTCTTTTGGAGAAATAACATATAATCTACCGATTGCATTACGTTTTCTGGAACGTCGTCGTTGTTCCTATTGTTTCTTTGCTTTATTGAAAATATAATATTCAGGAATCTTTACGTACTTTTAATTTTTAGCAAAATCATCTATTTCATTTAATTCAAACCATTCTTTTAATTCTGTTTTATAATTATCTACAGATTCAGAAATTTTTTTCCCTTATATACTATTTTTTGTATATTTTCGAGAGGAATGAGCAAATTAACTACGCTATGGATCCTACCGCAAAAAGGATATTCTTGTAAGTGCCATGCTACTTCCATTGGACCAAAATAGCGTGGCATCAATGTACTGTTTAATTTCATCCTTTACTTCATTTTTAGCGTTTGATTCTTTTTGTGTTTTACAAAATGCTCTATCTTTTCCTTTATGAATATAATTATATATGTATTTTATACTTTGTATTGATGCACAGTACTCAACATTTATATGACAATTATATTTCATCAATAAAAATTTATATATTTTGGTCCAAAATATTATTTCTTTTTTTACATTCTGGATAACCATTTTTTATTGATGTACCATCACTGAAGTTTTTTGGAGAATTCTTTTTACAAATTTTCTCATTTTTATGTAAACATCCCTTATTAAAATCAGGAAGATTAAAACAATTCTTTTTACATGCTTGTATTATGATTGAAAGTAATCGGATGAAATTTTTGAGAAGTAATCAAATAAATTTACGTATCGAATGTTATCAATGTTTATTAGATCATATTATCAGTAGTTCATAAAATATCACACAAAATTTTGAAAAAAAACATAAATTTGGAAATCTTTAAATTTTACCTTCAACGTATATAGGCGGATCACGATACATGCAACAGCATTATCAAGATGCAATGGCCATTATGAGAAAATGTCGTAGACCCGATTTATTTATAACTGTTACATGCAATCCCAAATAGAAAGAAATTAAAAATGTATCGAAAGACTTTCCAAATAACACTTTACCAAATGACATACAAAATATAACAGTAAGATTGTTTCATCCAAAGTTACAATTTATAGTTGTATGAACTGAAGTATGTCCCTGCCTCCCCCCCCCCCTCCACCCAGCTCCCCCTCAGCTCTTCACAACTTCTCCTCAAATCACGTATTTCTTTGTTCATTTTTACGTGAGACTTAACCCAATTTTTTTGTGTTAGCTCCCCCCGCTCCCCCTGCTTCTACTTGGCTCCCCCTTGGCTCCACACAGCTTCCCCTCTATCTCCCCCTCGTCTCCTCCTCAGCTCCCCTCATAGTCTCATAACCGATTCTACAATACACATACACATAACTTAATTATAAGTTCATGCATATGAAACAATTCTCCATTCAACATGTGTTGAGATTAACATTATATTAATAATGTGCAAACCATAATTGTGATGTCGTCTAGCAAACTATGTCCGAGCAGTGATAAGCAAAGATATCCTAATCAGAAAATTTTTTGTTTTCCTACAAAATATGATTAGCAATACATTTTCGTGTATTATACTTACTATACAGGTGTATTATACTTTTAATCGTGATGTAAATAGAAAAAGTTTGCTTGATAGCACATGCTTTTGACGAGGGAAAAAACCAAATATATTTTAGGGTAATAAAGCTCCAAATTTGTCAAAAAGAACACACGTGTTTTAATACAGCGTTCTACTACGTCAAAAATAACCAACATTTCTGTCCTAAGACAGGAAATAAAAAAAGTGACCGCCAGTGATACAGCCAATGAAGCCGATACTTACCCAAAATCCGTACACTTAAGTTTCAAACTAAATATAGATAAATCAAAACCCACGCACATTAAACCACATCACCGTACAAAAACACCTAATTACAATGTTCAATAATAAATAATTCATCCATTCAATCAAAATAATTTCAAAGAAAAGCATAGATATGAAACTTTAGCTACTTCAACACAAAAACCCAATATAATTTAAGCTAATATTCGAAGTTAAAACAAATATTTGAAGTCAAAAATATTTATTGTTTTTATCACTTGGATTATTGAAAATAAAAATATTATACACCTTAAGTACCTACAACCAAATAACCAAATACACTTGCACGCTTATAATGTTTATTGATACATCATGTATTCACTAATTAAGAGTATACACAGAATATTTTATTCGATTTTAAAATAAGTAACATGCTACAATAACAATTCTTACAAGTATGAGGCAGACCCTCCGATGCATGCAGATAGTGCAAAAAAAAACTGGCGTTTGCAAACCAAAAAGTGCTGAAATCTAGAAAATTATATCTTAACAGTCATGAGCTAAGATCTCCTAATCGCATACAGTATTTTTTCAATACAAAATATCATTATCAATGTAATGATGTGCATTATACCCACTGTTAAGGTATATTAAACTTTCAATTATGAATAGACAAAGTTAGCTAAATAGCAAATGCTTCCGACAACGTATAAAAGTAATCTCATTTTATGGCAGCTGATATCTATATTTCAGAAAGAGAAAAATTTTTTTTCATACAATGTTCTTCTACTACGTCAAGAATAACTTAGTTGGCTCTTCTGAGGCAGGAAGTAAAACACGTAACGTCTGTTATGACGCTGATTAAACATACATTAAAAGACCCGTAAAATTGAGCAAAACACGATATCAAACTAAAGTAAAAACCAAGCACCTGAGACTAAACAACCGAATAGAATTGCCCGCTCAAACTGTTTATTAATTAATAATTTATTTAGTAACTTAGAATTGAGGCAGTAGTCTGTTGTGTTTCGGGATAACGTTCATAGTATAATCATACATTATTACAACAATCGGACAGATCAGCCAAAAAGTTTCTGTTTATATAGTTTATTAACATCTTGCTTTATCTTTACAGTTACATAAAATTTTCTATTTTGTACTAATTAAGATTAAAATTTCTAAAAAAAATTATAATTTACACTATACATAAAAAATATCTAAAATATGAGAATGACTTCATCAATGTCTATTTCAATTATTGAATGACAAAATAGAAAAAAATACGATCACATTAGTACATAAAATCAAAGACATAAATATACGATCCTTGAAGAAATATTTAAATAGATTAAAAATTTAAAGTTTTTTAAGCTGCAAATTCCATTGTTCGTGAACTTCTTAGCGGATCAAGTAAAGTGTATGACTTCTACTTATACATAACGTAAAATATATTTTGATGAATGTGAAGTAGTTATCAGTGAGTCTACAGTTAGTACTTCAACTGCATAGTTGTCAGTAATTAGAGATACTTCATTTTTGAACAAATTCTAATCATGCTATTGAAATTTTCTTATACATTCTTTAGTTATTTTAAAAAAAATTTCTGTCTCAATACTCATACATTTTTAAAAATGCAATTTTTCTAAATTTTAATGTTCTTGTGTTTATATCTTTAATTTAATATTTTATGAATCAAAATTACATTAACTATAAGTATTAAAAAAAATTCAAAAAGTATAGTTATAAAAAAATAATGAATTACTTTAATACAACAAATTTTAAGTCTGTAATAAATTTTTTAAATTTAATTTACAAATCTTCACCATACATCGAGTAGAAAAATTTTGTTCATAATAACAAAATATTGTAATCTACGCATATTCTAAACAGTAAAGAATCTCTTTAGCTGAAGTAAAAAACAGAAAATCACTAGAAGTTATAAAAGGTTTTCAAATAGAATAGTAACAATTGTTCAAGATGCAATAAAAATGTAATGAGTATCAAAGCATTAGATCGACATTATTATTGTACTAATATAAGCATATAGATAATCTTATATTAATGTTGTATGGATGTGATAAAATTTATTCAAAATTCCGATTATTTTCAGTATGTTCGTTGTAGCTTTTATATTTGTTCTATGAGTATTGAAAGTAAATAGTAATTTTTTCTTAAAAAAATCGAGTGGGTGTATCCAAAAAAAATGGTACTATTGGCCTCGAGCGCAATTCTGAAACAGCGCCCTTATCGAGCAACTTGAGAACGATTGGTAGGAATAGAAAAGGATAGTATTATGTATATACAGTAAACGTCAACATGTCAAAACAAACCTTAAAGAAAAGCAA
>JAPYYV010025394.1:0-10742 GCA_030522625.1 Copidosoma aretas
TTTACCCCCTCACTCTGCCACCGGAGGCCCTCCTTCAGTTACCTACAGAGGGCCTCCAGAACTCGTTCGGCAGCCACCATAGATTTCTGATCGGGTAAAACATCAAACTCTTCTGATAAAGAAATGAAATATTAAGTTAATACTAAGTTACTCATGCGTACCATCAGTATTTTAGATTATAATGCCACCAGTGTTTACATTAACTTTACTATGAAGTATTTATTTTACGAATTTATTTTTTCGTTTGTGTCAAGTAAATACATTCCCGAATAAAATGTTCTATATGAAATGTATCAAACGTATATTGTGAAGAAGACAGCTTTGTCAAACATAATAATTATTCGATTATTAGTATTCGCCTATTACATGGTATTTTTTTCCTTTAATCACACTCTGCATGAATAAACTATAAATCTATTTAAATTTTATGGGAATGTATGAGTCTTTTCATATTAAGAATAGATTATGAACTCTTTGCAGTAACGTTGATCTTTTTTCAGAGGCTTTGATATTAGTTTTTTTTTTTTTTTTTATTTAAACCAGATAATATTTTTTGTTGCTTTACGCTTTATTTGGTACCAATATCATAGGGGCTTTGGAAAAATGGGTTACACACCACTCCAAGTTAGTCGCCATTTTAAATTTAATTTGGCGCAACGATTTCAATTTTATTCCAGTTAGAATTACTCTACTCAGCATTCTTTATTATTTGATACTAATAGTGTTAGAATTGCGCAAAAAAGAGTTCGTCAGTCTATGTATGCGGCCATTTCGAACTAGGAAAGGTAGCTTATACCGTAGTGTACTTGATGTGTTGCAACTACTTATTACATTCTTATTTTAAATACAAGATAGTGTCATACATTTAACTTTTTTCAAATAAATAAAGAATCCGTCATTTAATACTTAACACATTCATTACTATGTCACTTAGTGAACTCTTTCATGTTTATGACCATAGCACACTGGATTTGGAAAAGTATCGTAGTCACTATTTTAAGTTAGCTGAATTTTTTCATATAGATTGGTGCAACACTTTTCATTGTGTTATACGTGGAATTCCCTTCGATTTGATACCCATATCGGGGGTGTTCAGAAAATTTCATTAATCCGCCATTTTATACTGACCGCCATTTTGGATTTAAAATTATACGATACACCTCACATTACTCTACGTACTGTGATTACAGGTTGTATTATTATATCAAAGATTTTACGATGAAGAAAACCTAAATATGAAAAGAAATAATTAAAATCATGCATGTTTCCGCATGTCCTGGTCGCCATATTGTTGCCGCCATCTTAAATCAGCCAAAATTCTCTAAATTTTAATCTTATGATTCTACGAAACCTTAAAAAATCGCGTTATCATGTGTCTGATACAAATTATAAATTTTTTGCGAAAAATAATGGTTTTTTCACATTTTGGGGCACTTTAGAGGATTTCCCCCCCCCCCCCCCCCTCCCAGTGCCATATCACAACTTTGGACCAGTTTTCCTTAAATGTACTATTTAAAACCTTAAAATAAAAAAAAACATGAATATTCGAGTTTTCTGTCCGAAATTATCTCATTTTGAGAAAAATTTTGCCGTTTGGTCCCACTGTGCTGCGGTATTGATTGTGATAAATTTTTTAATAAGTTCTTGAAGAGAACAAGGTGAAATTCCAACAATCTTTACCTTTGTTTAGCAAAAAGCGGTTCTTTAAGCTTGCCCTAGTCATACATTTGAAGTAATTTTCTTTGATTTATCTTTACAAGTGATACTTTGAAAATTATTCTGATAAGCTTCGAGACTTATCCATTTTTAGATTTTTTTCATCCATGTTAATACTTTTACACGGAGCGAGCACAGGGTTTCACACAAACGGTAATGTCATAAATCTGTTAACATGTATTTCAAGAGAACAACTTACAATTACTAGAATATTTACTTTTATTCATGAGAATTGATGTAAGGTCGCGAAACAGCGTTTTTACGAGCTTGTTCTGGTCCTGAATTCACGTAATTGTTAATGATTCATTATTACAAGCATGAATTTTCAAATAATTTTGATAAGCTTTGAGGCTTGTTTATCTATGCATATTTTCCCTTTTGTATCTACGTTAATATTTTCCCACAAAGCGGGCTCAGGGTTGCAAGACGGCCGTATTGTTATACATTTTTCAGCTTATAGTTGCTAAAATAGTTTAAGAAATTCTATAGTCACATGTCTACTATATTCATCTATTCTAATTGCATTACATAAACCAATCGAAACTTAAAACTATTTCTCGATATTGTATTTGCTACTTTAAAAAAATATTTACAACTTTACCATAGTCAAGTGACGTAAGTAAAAACAATTTGATTAATAGCACCTGGATATACTTTGGAAATACTTGAGAAGTTCTTTTTTCCAGCATGTAGTACGCTTGTAAATTGGTGGTTATATAAAGTAGTCTACTTGTAATTTTTATTACCGTTTCAGAAATTGTCCTTAAAATATTAAATATTTATGGAGAGATATGAAAAACAGTAACGATCGTGTACTTATTATATCTGTGTCCACTATCATTCTAAGCTTATGCGATAAGTTACGACCTGCTCTAAGGTGCACCAGTACTTCTAATTTTAAAGCTTGTTCAAGGTTCCTTAACTCTTCTTTTAGTGATAAAAATGTGGTTTGATGAGGAGTATTGCTTGTTAGTTAAGCGCTAATGTCTGTGATTTTTAGTATTTTTTGTAATAACACGCATGCCAATATTGATGCTTATACATATATTTTTCTGACCGGAATCAAATATTCTATTCTATGTTCAGATTATATCATTATGAATTCATCATTATTACAGTAGACGATTCTTTTATAAAAGAAATAGAAAAACGAATATAAGACTTCCACAACCTATTTTCCAGAGACAATGAAAGGTCGTAAAAAAGGATTGTAGCAAGCTAGCCTGGACCTGTAAAGCAATAAAATTGCTTTAATTATATATTTAGGATTTAAACTTCTGAATTATTTACCAGTAATCGATATAAGCTTTTGAAATATATAACTTTTATGATAAGCTGTACTAGGGTTGCAAAACAGCGGTCATAGTTTAAATTAAGTGACTCCATTGGTTTTTGTTTGTATAATTAAGTATGTACAATTTGTGAATTAATTTTTGTATGGTTCCTATTTGCTGCAATGAGAACTACAGAAGAACAAATGTTAATATGTGCACTTAATGTGAAGAAAACACTCAGCGTAACCAAATGATGCATGTTTAGAGTTTATTTAAATGCATTATCTCAACACAAACAGCGAATTTTCTCAAGTAGTCTAATTTAAAATTTTTAATAGTTCTTAAACACTTGAAGTAGGTAAGTAAAACGAGTAAGTGAACTAAATCATTTCGTTTCAAGATTTCCTGCTAGAGTTGCAAGATAGTAGTAAAAACTCTTCCAAAAGGATGTATTTTCAATTTAAAATATTAAGTAAAACATCTGTATCAGTAACGCTTAGCTAGGCTTTCTGCATTACAGATATGATTCTTTGGTTTAAGTCCCTGTTAAAAATGATTTCATGCTTATTAAAGCCTAAATAACTCGTGTCTAAGTCTCACTTTTAAAGAAGAAGTACATAGTATTGAAGTAATAATTAGCCTGTAGACATAAATTGATAAATTATAAGAAATGCTTTACACGAATCAATTTTCTTAAGAATGCTCGTCTCGACTAACGAATTGTCAAAGAAACCTAAAAAACTTAACTCAAGTGTATTGAAGAACTAATTTTTACGAACAAATACTATATAAGTATCGTTATGCAAGGTATCGACACAGAGGTCTGATTGACTTTTTGGTTACGGTAACCTGTATTTGCTATCCATAATTAGACAACTTTTTCACGAATAACGTCATCTCACTATTATAAAAGAAGAAATAATGTTATAATTTCATATTTCTGAATATAATCGATAAATATATATTTTATGACGCCCGGGCGTCATAAGATCGGGAAACTCTGACCTCAAACTTTTAATGGAGCCTGGACTCCCCAAACCCGGTTACACTCTAATTTTGCGGAGCCCGGGCGTCATAAATCAACTCGGGCGTCATAAACCGGTAGAAAAGTATTTTCGGGCTCCTGGAGCCTGACGATATATATATATCTTTGTTTGGCTTGGGGGGTGGTTTAACCCTTACCCCCCCCCCCTCTTGCGTACGCCCCTGTCGTGAGTGTACTCACCGTTTTGGTACATCCAAACTGTATTTGTGAACTTTTCTTTTTCAACCTGGTGGGTTAGACAAATATTGTTCGCAAGTCATTGGCACTGACGAATAACGTGCTAGGAAATGCTTTGCTTTAGTCATCGAATTTCGCAATGTTTTCTACGTCTCGATTTAGAGATAGTATTGAACATTTTTTATGATTAGGGGATAAGAGCCTATAATAATTATAATCAACACGAGATTAGGAAAGTAGCTTTGCACCTATAAGATGTGAAATTATTTGTCTTGGTACAAGTGAATAAAAGGCAAGGGAGCAAGTACATCTAGTGTTCTCTAAGCTCCACGACATATACTTAACAAAAGTACAAACCTGCCTAGTTTAAGGAAACAAGCAGACCTTAACTTCTCTTTTTCTGTACCAGTAGCTCTGTTTGTGATTAGCTTGATTTTTGACAGAAATGTTCCTTTTTTAAAAAAAAACCAAAAACTCATACAATGTTATTTGATACCAACTTTATTACTGTAACTGCCTTGTTATCAAAAACTTTCAACAAAATCAAAAATAAGACAATGTTTTAAAATAGTCAAGCTAAAAATCAACTATTAATTCAAGTATCAGCTCAAAAACAGTGTCAGCTTTGTATACAAATCAGTTGTCCTAAAAATGAGGTACACGGAGAAGGTAAGGTTAAGTTCGATTTGCTTCCTACCATTTTCCAGGTAAATTGATGGGTTGTAAACGTGGATTTAAGTTGTCTAAGTGAACCTACTTCCTTGTCTTTCAATGTCAAGTTCAGAAAATACAGTTTTTGCAAGTTTAGTCTTGGCTTTTGATCAGATGGCCAGCGAAGGGATCCTAAGTGGTTTTAACTTTAGGATAAAAGATTTGGAGTAGTAAATCAGAATTAATTTCAAGATTTTTTTCAAAGAACGAGCATATGATTTTTTTAGAGTCGTGAAGGCTTTGCCAACCATACATAATTTGTTCACCGTTCCTCTTTATTTAAACATACTGAAGTTCCGCCATTCTTTTATAGACGAATTTTTTTTTTCCAAATTTGTTCGCATGGACTATTTTTGAACATACCTTTTGTTTGTACTAACTAATGATATTAAGAAAAACCTTCTTCCTAGGTTTTCTATTTCTTTGCTTCATTTCATTGTAACGTGTTTTCATGGCAAGATTTGTGAATGTAGCAGCACTGTTAAGAATACAAAGTTTAATGTCCGAAATGCGAGGTGCACGAAGAGAAAACGTTCCATCAACACTGGAAACGTTACGTGAATTAAGCATCACTTTGGAAAACTATCCGCCGGTGAACGGAATATACAGAGGGTCAGTCAGCTTCGATGACGGTGGCTGCGCTCTTATTTTTCTTTACCCACGCATATGCGCGCATGAAAGAAGCATTAAGAGAGTCCTCGCAAATATATTGCGATGGGACTTTTGTGGTAAGACTTTTAAAAATGTTTTATTATAGGACCTATCATACATATCAACGTACATTGAAACATATGGAATGAATTTTTTAATTTTTACAGATACTGCCAAATTTGCCCTCTGATATCAGCCATATCATATATCGAGTACATCATACATCTGCGGAAACTGGATTCCGTAAGACATACACATACCATATACTTTCAAGTAGGAGACATTTTTCATGTGTCTAAAAACTTTATTACTTACAGCAGTACTGATGTTCAAGTGTTGATTTTCAATTTGATATGTAAAAACGGGTTTCACGATAATATTTTGTAATTATTCGACGAATTTTATAAAATTTTTGTTTGAAGCGGACTATATTATACAAAATCGTGTTTGATTCGCAACACTTAATGACTTGAGGATTAACTGTAACGCTTTTCTCTTCGTTCTTAATACAATTTGCTCGTCCTACGTGACCCTCAAATCTTTTCAGTTATTGTTAGAGAAACAGCTTTTTCTTACCATGGGCCCAAAGTGCAGCAGAGCCTTTTCGCCCTTAGGCCGCACTTTGGGCCCTTGAAACCACTTTGCGCCCACGGGCAGAAAAAATTTTGGGCCCGGAGGGCCCTCCGGGCCCAAAATGTTTTCTGCCCTAGGGTGCAAAGTATTTTCTCGGGCCCAAAGTGTGCCCACGGGCGCAAAATTGCACTTTGCACCCTCGGCAAGAAAAATAATATACGAGACTCGGGCACAAAAGTAATACGAGACTCGGGCACAAAAGTAAAACAAGCGCGCCCTTCGGGCGCTCATGTTTGTACTTTGTGCCCTAGTGGCGTAATGTACTATTCTGTGTAGATAGATTCAGTGTACTGTCCAAATTTATACTGTTTTGTTTGTATACTTCCGGTATTTACTAATCTATGAAGTAATATTACTTAGTCGAATATCATGAAAGCACCAATCATATATCAACAGCTGTTACATGTAAAAGATTTTCTGCATGTTTTATTGTATTTTTTTTTGTCTTTTTTTATTTGCTATAACAATAAATCGTTAACATAAAAACCAACTGTTCAGTGCAAGTCATAACTGTCAATTATAATTCGATGTTATTAAACAAAAGTATTTGTGAGTAGACAATTTGACACTGATGTACACTATATGAAGACACAGTCAAATGATCCATGACAAATATACAAATTAAAACATGCATTTAACAATAACTCTTTACAACAGGGTTTCCCAGCTATATTTGTTCTCTGCACCTGTCGAACAACTGAAATGTATATTGCCATGTGGAGAAAAATACTAGAAATCATAACACAGTTATAAAACATTAACTTTTGTATGCTTGATTTTGAGCATGCCGCAATCAATGCAGTCAATGATGTTTTTCAAAACGCCCAAATAAGTGGCTGTATCTTCCATTGGAAGCAGATACTTGAATTGTTCAGTATTGGGATCCCAAAACGTTACGTGACTGCACCATGAAAACCGTGTTTTTTCCTCATTTTTTCCCCCAACCAGCTGTGTATACAAGTCCGATATATACTGCTGAATGGGGGAAAAAATGATGAAAAAGCACGGTTTGAGATCCCAATTATAATGACGAGAAAAAGTAAGCGGGTGTGAGTATTTCATGTCACCTCAAAGAGTTATAACAATAGAACACACGAAGAGCTACATTGTGCGATGGAGGCCAAGAAAGAGCCATACCGACTATTCATTAATCTCTCTCTTTGCCACTATCGAGCACAACATAGTGCTTCTGTGCACTCTTCTTATATTTCTATGTGTAACTAAAATTTTTACACGTTTGTATCATTATACTGGGCAGTCATAGTACACCAACCACATTTTCCCTACATGAAAATATTCATTTATTTTATCCCAAGAATTGACACTTAAATAAATTTGAAACGTTTTGTTAAGTTGTTCCAGCAACAAAAATCAAGTACAATCATTATTGTGCAGATATTGCTGAATGGGTTGTGTAACAACAATCGAAATAACGTTGACAAAATTGTTTAGGAATTAAAAAAATTCTTGAGCTCATTCAATGTAAACACTGAAGAACGATCTTTGTATTTCTTTTGTAAATATAAGACTAAAATCGTGTCGGAAATCCCCAAGACTTTCCACGGTCATTTGGGCTCTGGAACCCATATCATCATTTTTATTATGACTACAGTTAATTTGGTGTATTGCTGCAACCGGAAGCCCACTTTTCCTCTTATTATATTATTTGTTTAAAGGATTTCTGTCGATAAATTTCTATACACAATAGTTGCTCAAAGACGAATGCAGTACAACCCTCCCAGTAAGTATTAAAATTACTTTTATTCTGATTGCTTTTACTTATTCTTTCTCGTATGGTGGATTCAATATTTACTTGGTATTATGATATAAAACATTTAACGCACGAATTTATTTACAGTTACATTTCGAGATCAAAGAGCTGCATATGAACAACTACATTTGCAAGAAGAAGCGATTCAAGCAAGATTGTTAACACAAGATTCTTAAAGTGTATTCATTCGAGACCCTGGGCAAGGTAATGCGTAATGGAAAAAAACTTTTCCTTAAATCTTAGGGCTATAATAAACTTACTTAGCAATTGCAAGAAACTGCCTTAAACTAATCACTGCATTTAATATTATAATTATTATCAGTATCACCATTATTATCAACTGAGAAAGTGTGAAATTATTCTTGCAAGAGGTACTTTTGAAAATAATCCTGTACGTCAAGAGAGGCAGTAAAATGCATTAGCAGCACTTAAATTTCCCCTAATAAATGAAAATATCGAAAACGTAGGTCTTGATGATCAAGTCGGAGATCGTCATTTTAGGGGTCGGGGGTGGCGTGGGCGGCAAGGCAGACAGATAGGTGAACGAGGTAGCCGAGGACCGATTCGTGGAGGCCAGGGTCATGTTCGTGGAGGACGTGGACGTGGAGGCAGAGACCGTGGGCATGCACGGAGTTTGGAAGAAGTAGAAATTAAAAATTTTGGTTGGTACTATATTTATTTTAATAAGTACATTCAACGGACAGATTTTCGCGAACCCCCAGACGAAAAAACCTGGAGAGGTATTGAATGTCTGTCCGTCAAGTTTACTGCGTTTGAAGAATAAATCAACAACTATAACAATCGCGATGAAAGACGTATTGTAATCTCCTCGTAACCATTAAACATCAATTTTTAGACAACGTAGATTTCCCAAATGAATTAGTACCCCCTGATGATAATGAGCAGCCCCTGCAGAATTAGATCATCAATGAGCAATGTGACGAGAACAGTGACTTTGAGGACATTGAGCAACATCCACGTCTTGGACCATTGAATTAGTTATACCTGCAACTCATAAACGTTGTTGAAGGAATGATAGAGCAAGATGAAGAAGTACTACAAGTGGAACAGCAGCAGTTAATGAACGAAAATAATAGAGAAGAGAACGTAGAAGCACACCAACCCATTGCCGTTAATGATGTAGACGCAGCGCAGGACCCACCCAACTTACAACAGCAAAGAAATATTGCTCCTGTTAACCCCAATGTTATGGAAGTGGCACATATTATTGAAGTGCAAGCTCAGGAGGTTCTTCACGATCCGTTCCAACAACTGGTTAACGTCGGTGCTACTGTTTGAGCTGTTCAACCACAACCAGCACCTATTCAGCCGCCGATTGTCCAAGGTAAGAACTAGTATTTTTTACATAAGAATACGGTCGGTGGTGGACTAAATTTTTTCTACTGTAAATAAAAACAATTGTACATAGTTAATACTGGTTTTGGCTATTCTAATTTCACTGTAAAATTTGTGTGTGTTTCAGGAAACGCTAACCCTGATGTTCTTTAAAACGTAAGTATAGTCCGACAGAACAACAATATACAAAATGTTGAGGGTAGTAAGTAATACGTACTATTCTTAACAAGGTTGACAGGCAGTGCAACGTTGCAGGGGCACAACTTACTAAATTTCCTCATTATGTGTAAAAGACCATTTCTGAAGTTTTACTATTCAGAGGACTCCAGAAGGCCTGCATCGGCTTTTGCACGCCTTATGTTAATCAGGAAAAAAGTTATGTCTGAGCGGAAACAACTTGTAACTAAAGATAAAAGTTTTTCCACTTTTTATGTGGTTGCGATGATATTAGTCATCAAGTTTGCATGTCAAGTCTTCAGCACAGATTTTTCCACACAAAAATTGTATTTATCGACGCCTCAGACGAAGAGAAACCCAACTTAGATTTGTCCATTGGAAATAAGATTGAAAACTCTGAGTTGGGTCTTTTTTAGTCCGAGGCGTTGATATGTCTACGTTATACTAGACGTTGTACAAATTAAAAAATGTGATAAGTTGTTACAGTTGGGCAATGATAAGCTATATTGTAGTTTGCAACACACTTGATCATACTTGTAGACATTTTATTCACATTGGGTATTCAAAATTGCAGTAATAGATTATTTTATGTATAGCTACATACAGCTTCTTGTATGTAAAACTTTAAATGAGTCATACATATGTGAATAAGTTGTCAGCGTCATAATTTGAATTTTGTCTTGATAACAGCTTTTGCAATGTTTTTTTTTCATGTCATTTCTCCAACGACTTATTATATAATATATACTGTCAATCAAAACGTAATTACTTGAAAGCTCGTTGCAAAGTATGAAGCTGTTCGATATACAATACACTTCTGATCCTTACTATTCAGTTTCTGTATACTTGTAAGGTATAGCTTCGTACAGTACTCTCGATGTCCTGCACGCACTCTCAGCAAGGCTAATCATAAACAATACTTTAAGATACCAAATAGAATTAAGTAAATTGTACTTTTCTGTTGTTTTTCAGATCCGAATTCCCCGGCGTGGACAGACAAACAGAAAGTGACGTAGGCGGGAAAGACGAGCAAATGGATAACACAGGCCTGCAAAGAACGGGTTATTTTTTTTTCTTTTCAATTTAATAGTCGTATCCTAAGTATTTTTTCGCGCTGAATCCGAACCCGTTCGCCAAATTTCCCTATCACGTCAGGATTTTGAGCAATCCTAACCTAAAAGTGCCAAAAAGCGTGTTTTTTGCACTTTTGCGCGTTGAATATCTCAAAACT